>JAHDVE020000703.1:0-261286 GCA_022606495.2 Halesus radiatus
AGTAGTTAACGTTATTTCGGAACAACAGTTTTTTTTTAAAATACAGTGTACAGGTTGACAATATAACGCAGGAATTTTTAACAGAAAATTTTCTTTGCTACGGCAGCACCAAGCTACGAAGCTACTCACTTGCTTGTCTAATCTGTTATTTACATTCAAATTTTTCACGTTTCGAGTTTGAGAGTTTAACATCTAAATTCTCGGGAGCTGGGCTTGCTGTACAGGGGGCACGCAGATATTTTAATAGTACAGACTGCTGATCCTGTATAAATTGTAAGTGCGCCCCACTGTTGGCTTTGGCAGCCACCTCTGGTCGGAAGCCACAAAATACCTGAAAATAAAACCCTTGACTATGTGCAGAAACGGGCGGTCCGTTTGATGATGGGCGTCCCGCTTGCCGGATTGCGATCTTTAGAGCACAGGCGTCAGGTGGGAATGCTGTACTACCGATATTTCAATGGAAGATGTTCTGAGAACTACCGTGATGTCCCTTCAGATTCTTGATCGTCGGGAAACACGCCAAATGCGCGCCAACATTTGACACGGTTTGAAATTTGTCGTGTGAGGCAGGTCGTTTTCTGATTCGTTCTTGAGTTCAACAACTCTTTTGTGGAAAAGAGGTTTGCCGGCTATTGTTTTCCTCCCTCCTACAACATCACCACTCCTTCACTCTGTCCTCTTCTCAAAAAGACCCTCCACACAGCATCCTCAAAGATGATATGGGCCCTGAGAGAAATTATTTTGTGTAATATAAAAAAAAGGTATTTAGATGAACACATTTCAGAAATACAAAAAAACCGTTTCCAAGTAAACTTCTCCCTTGCAAAGCGTTAAATAATTTTGTCGAATTACAAGTTTGAACCATGGTGTATGCTAGTAATGCATCTGTGTGAGTAGTGGGTTCGCACCGACTCAAAACATCAAAACATTATGAATGCAACATAGCAAGAGTAGTTGGAAATAACGTTTTTTTTAGATTTGAATTCTGGATCATTGGCATGGCAACAGAAGCACGTGGTCTAGCCTCTGACATGACGTCAAGGTTTCTACGTAACGACATTTTGTAAACGCAAAAAATGATGGATGGAGACAAGTGTTGTTTTTAACAAAAATGAAGACAAAACATTCATAAAAAGTATCGTTTCTTTGATTTTTGAGTGTCGAGTCCGGAGGGTGATATGTTTTTGGTTGCTGTTGTATTGTATTGTAAACCAGCTGAAGTACACAGCGTTGCTCGGTGTTATGAATGGTTTGGAGTAAAGTTTTGAGGTTATTATGTGTTACCCCTACCCCTGCCCCTACCCCTACCCAATAATTTTCCTCTTCAAGTGTACAAAATTTCATCAAAAAGCACCATAATTGTGCTTTGAGGGGTGGTTTTACGAAATTACATGTAATCATGTGACATTCCTGTTGTTTTGATGGTCAAGTGTGCAAAATTTCATCAAGCTCGGAATAAAACTGTAGATTTGTATACGAAACAAACAAACACCGCCCACTGGGACATTCTTCTTTGTATAATAATCTTTAAAAAAAAATTACAATCGTTGAAAGGAATATTAATAAATAATAATAATTTTTATTTTGACAACCAACAATTTACAATAATTAATCGGTATGATAAAAATATGTAAAAATTGAACTAATGATAGGTTTTCACTCGAGTGAAATGAACTTAATAGGTTATAATTTAGGTATTCTATTGAAGTATTTAAGCATTTACAGCGACACGATTTGTGATTGAAGAGCATTGAATTGAATAATATGCATTCATAGATTTCCATAGATAATAGACGTGGTGTGAAACCGGAAACTTTTGCCATTAGTGTAACTGCTCTGTCAATTGAGTTAATCCGTTATCAGATGAAGGAATAAAAGGGAACCATTTAGCAATACAACTACAAGGTTCCCTTTTTTGTATGGTGCCTACAAAATAAAGTTTAGCACACTACAGATCAGACCAGAACCATGTCTTTTATACGGGGAAATTTGACGAATAAATATTATTTAATACTAATCAGCAAACGCCGATTCAGAATATACAAGTTTAGTTATATATAATACGTAGAATTAATAAATTGTTAATGAAAATAAAACAATAACTTTGTTTATAACCACGAGAAATTTATTTAATTTTTTTACGACTGACCGGTTTCGCTTAACATAAGCATCTTCAGGGTACAAAAATTAAACAGTTTAATTTTTGTACCCTGAAGATGCTTATGTTAAGCGAAACCGGTCGGTCGTAATAAAATGAAATAAAATTCTCGTGGTTATAAACAAAGTTAATGTTTTATTTTCATTAAATATGTCTAACCACAAAGTGACTGCTTTCTATCAAAATATAATAAATTGTTATTTAAAAGGGAATAAAAAAAATCATCTCGCTAAAACATCCTGTTAATTTGGTACGAACATCTGACGTCATCCGCGTATTCTGTGTTTGAATTTGTATGAAAAATTTATTTGCGATTTTGTTTCGTATTTTAAATTTTTATAGTTTTGAACAAATTTAGACTTAATTTGGGTGACTTTAAGCATTTGAATTTCACCTTTGAACAATAGTGTTTTTGACTTAACGAATTACAGGACGTTGGTCTCGAGGCTGTCCTTTCCTCGCTCATATTATAAGGGTATTTATCGTCTTAATTAATTAAAGACAAGATGCTCGTTGGGAAGACGTGGTTTTCATTCAGCCTCACTCAGAACAATAGCCAACTTCCTCTAGGAGAGGGTATCGAAAGAAGAATAAGAATTTACAAGATTATCAAACTGATAATTCACAGGGAGATTGACGAAAGACGACGCAACTCCTGGCTTCGACCGCTGGGCGGCATCATGGTGATAGCCAACTACTGATAGGAAGAAAATTAAGAATTAGAAATAATATCATGAGTATGATGGTATGTCTACCTATGTACTTCCCCTTGCAAATGTGGCAGACTGCCGTCAACACATTTTCTTTCCACCCACGCTACAGCGCCGAAAACATCTCAAACATTCACGCATTATTTATTTACGCGTTGGATAGATTTATTTTACGCTTCATACATACATACCCGCGTCCACGGCGCAAAGATAGATTGTAGTTGCCAAGGAAAGTATCCCTGACCTCTTAAATAGTAAGTGAGCGATATTTCTAGACGAGAGGAAGTTTGTATAACCTCATTACAGCCGTTACACTGGGACTGTGACTGCGACTGCGACTGACGCTGACAGCTTGTCCACTAGTTAAACTTTAAGATAACAATGTTATTCAGGTAATGGGGTGATACTTGTCGTAACTTATCGTCCGGCAATAGAAGATTGGTATATACTCGTGTCTCGTGTTTATATACTCGTATATATATATATATAGCCGTGTTTAATGACCAGAAGCTGGGCGTACTGTACAGAGCCCGCAAAAACTTTAATAGTAAAAAATTGATAACCCTGTACAAATCGCAAGTGCGCCCCATTATTGATTTTTGCAGCCACCTCTGGTCTGGAGCCCCAAAATACCTGAAAAAACCTTTACTCTGGTGCAGCAACGTGCGGTAAGTTTGATATATTCCCGTATCTTAACAAACGGATTGCAATCTTTACAGCACAGGCGTCAGATGGGAATGCTGCCCTTATTCTACCGGTATTTCAACGGAAGATACTTTGAGGAACTACCGTCATTGATCCCTTCGGCATCGGTGCATGGTCGGGAAACACGCCAAACGCGCGCCCAACAATTGTCACATGAGAACGGGTCATTTCTACGACTCGTTCTTGAATTCAAGTGGACTCGTCCTTGTGGAACGATTTTCCGGCCTCTGTGTTTCCTCCCTCCTAGAACATGCGTTTCAAAAAGACCCTCCAGACAGCGTCATAGATGACATAGACCCTGAGGGAAATTATTTCCCTCAAGGCAACCTGTTAATATTAAAAAAATATATCTGAATAGCCAGGTGCTTTCCAACCCCTTTCTCCCATCTCCTTTCCTTTCAGCCTCAAAGCATAACCCAATTGGAGAACCGGCTCCGGACAGTTGGGACTCTTGTGCGGAATTCACATTATAAAAGGCGTGGAAACGAAACACTGCAAGGACATTGAACTTGAACGACTCAATCGTAAACAATGTACGACTATTTATTAGTTTACGTAATTTGTCTGCTTTTTTAAATCTAATAAAAATGCAACGAAATTATGCAGCACCCAAATGTTGTTGTTGGTTTCGTTGCGTGATTTGAAGTCATTGCCGCTTTTTTGTGACATTTTGTTGGTACTTTTCCAAGTTGAATGCTTCTTTCAAAGGTTATTCATTCACATGGGTGTTGGAAGGATTATTGACAAGTTGTTCAAGAAACTTACCAAAAATCCAAATATTCTCGTATTATTCTGAATGATGTCGTGAAATGAATTGATGCTTACCTGAAAACAAAGAAAAAACAACATTTAAGAAATATCCATAAAAATAAATATAGTACTAATACTAAGGTCCTAAAAAAAATACATAAACAAAAAAATATACACACGGTTTTATGCACAAAATAAAAATAAAAGGATGATAATTTTTAACGCATTAGGTAACGCCAGTCTGACGATGCTCGTGATAGGGTGAAACCGGTCCGGTCGAAAATAAATAAGTGAAAAAAAGTTGCAAAGGTTTTTTAATATGGAATTCCACCATGAATTGACAGTTTCAAAATTAGAAAAAAAGAATTAGGTAACATTATTTTTTATTAAACATTTTTGAATGTAGGTACTATCCCAGGTATCGCCAAACAATTAATTAATTAACCATTCCTTGCCGGTGCTGTCGACTGAGTTGACATGTCTCTAATTATTTCAACATCTCTGTAAGTAGCCAAAACACAAAGTTCATATTTTATGAATTCCTCCGCAATACATTTATGTATTGGACAAAATAATTGCAATTTATACGTGTTTATCGAACACAACAGAATGTTTTTTTTTTAATATAACGGTCACAAGCTTCGTAATCTCGTCTATAAAAATACGAGAATGCATATGATCTAATACTAATATGTAAATTATTAAATTTTATCCAATCAAAAAAAACACAACTCTAAGTGTGCACTCTATCTGTACACTGAGTGTACAGCATCGGAGCTCGATGGATTTTCTAGCACCGGAAGGGTTAAAATCTTAATTTTACAACTGACTGTAAACAGATTACGATAATTATAACTATATGGGTATATTTTAAAAGCTTTTGTATATTTTTTTGTACAAAATTTACAGAAGCAAGCGAATGTCAAACTCAAATCAAAACAAACTTTTGAATTCCATTTAAAATGAACATTTATTTCGTATATAATATTGAATAACAAATCTAGTTTAGAAGTTTGCCTCAGCAAATAATTTTATATGCTGACTAGCTGTAGTACCCGGCTTTGCCCGGGCTTATGAATGGTTTGGAATAAAGTTATAAGGTTGTGATGTTATCCCTACCCTTACACAGTAATTTTCCTCTTATTTGGAACGTCAAGTGGACAAAATTCCATCAAGTACCAACATTCTGCTATAAGGGATGGGAAAGGGGGATGGGGTGGTTTTTTCGAAATCTTAAGGAGACAGTGACATAAGAAGAAAAGTAATAGAAAAAAAACTAAACGTCTATAGAATTAATACGTTAATGTATGTCGTACACACTCGCTGCACATGCTAGCTTCTAATAATGTTTAACTGTCGACCTCAAACGATGGAATAATTAGGCAAGATACAAAACGCCAAAAAGAAACCATTCTATTATAGAAATAATTCCAAAACAAACCATAAACTCCTATTGCAATTTTATTTGGCAACGCGTTCCGTCGAGTTACTCATGCGTAGTACTCAAATTTACACATAACCTTAAAAAAATACTACTGTCGAAACCGTAGAACGTAGACCGTACAGAGTACAGATGTCCGACTGTACATTGTAGTGGTAAAGTGTACAGTAAACAGCCTTCGCGTGGCTCAGTGTAGTGGTAAGATTTAATTTATCAGTGACCAACGGGCGCGGGCGGTAGTGTCAGTTATTATTCAGGAAGTGAAAAAAAACTCCGATTGTTAATTCTTATACTATGGTACAAAACTTTACAACAAAATCCCACTATCCTTTAAAAATCACAACAGCCATAATAAATTTAAAAATAAAATAAAACACTCGATACGTTACATAGGGAGATCTGAAATAGAATATATATTAATACCAAATACAGACTAACACCTAAACCACTCAAATGCACTTATAACTCCTCACCTTAGAATTATTTTTATTATTTTCATCAAGCACATCAATTTAATAGAACGTAATTTCATATTTTGTAAATGAAATCCTCGGCACGGGAAATCCCAGTGATGATATAATTTTACCATTTGTTATTTTGTTACAAAACAAAGATTATTATTATTACTTTTGACATATTGGAAATATTATTTTCAGTAACTTATCATAAATTTTATTAATATTTCTATTTTTGAAACTGATAATACATTGTGGAATTCAATTATAATGATATAATAAATTTTATTATTACTTTATAAGGATTAAAACTATTTTTAAAACTGGTTACCTGAGAGGGGGGTTAAATAATGTGTAAAATGAGTCAAATTCGCGCTGTTCAAGAATCGAAACGTTAATTTAACGGGGAGTGGGACGTCAGTTATTATTTATTAATTCAAAATAATGATAATATTATTGTGCAATACGATAAACATTGTGTTTTAAAGAGAAAAATATTTATTACGTTTTTTTTTTTAATTTGAATGGGCTCAGCATTTATCAAAATATAATCAGAAATATTACACGTTTCTGACCGTTCTACGCATGTTTTACAAAAACATTTAAAAAGGTGAATATCCTTAAAAAATGCTGTGAAGGTTTTTCTGTAACTTGTCGATTTGATAAATTAAAAAAAAGAACAGTGTGTAGTTTAATTTTTTCATGAACATTACGTAACTTTAATGTTTTTTTTTTGTAATTCGGATTACAAATCTTTGGTTATGTTTATTTACAAAAACGCAACGATAAAGGATTAAAAATACTTTTCTCCACTTTAAAAATCATTTTCGTATTTTAAATATTTTGTACAACTTACAATGGGACGGTCAGAAAAAGTAATATTAATTCTGGTTATATTTTGATAAATGCTAAGCCTATGTAAATTTATAAAATATTTAATAAATATTATTCTATTTAAAAACATTATGTTTATCGTATTGCGTAATAATACTATCATTATTTTGAATTAATAAATAATAACTCTCCGACGTCCCTCTCGCCCTTAAATAACTTCAGCAATGTTTAGTGGATCTGAAAAAACAGGTCCTCCCGAACTTTCCTTTCCTCTCCAAATTCCCCTTATGCATTACAATAATCTTTCTAAGGGTTTTGCTGTGTTATCGGAATAGAATCTGCAAACTCCGGATAACATCAAGCATACATAGTAGGCGGGTCTTCCTATTTATACCAGTGGCGTGCATTGCTATATGGCCAAAGGTAGGCTGTGTAAGTTCAGGAATGGAATGTGAATTGAATATTTGATAATTGCCATTTTACTATTATCATCTTCCGCTGATTATTGCGGTCGACTGAATAAATGAGCGTACACTTGTAGAATTCGGTAAGGAACTTTCCTTACCAAATTCTTGGAAAAATTACTTTTAATCAGAAATTTGTAATATTTTCCTATGATTTTTATATTAAATGACAATTGTCCAATTACACAAAATGAGAAAATAATAGCATATGCAATATAATGCATGAATGAAGCAATGACAAAAATAATACATGTGAGAGAACATTCAATTCAAAGCAAACAAAGTTTTGGTAGAGCCCATGATGTTAGACATATTAAATGAGTTTCTATGATATTTTTTTCGTAAAGCACGACAAAAAATCATTTAGACTGGTACCAAAATTTTCAAGGCCCTGGCTTGAGTTAACAAGTCTCGACATTCTTGACAGTGGAGAATGGTACACATCAATATTGTTGATTGAGGACAAATAATTGATTATTTCTGGGCCTACGGCAGGGAATGTTGAAATGGATGAACCAATTATTTTTCTATTTCTTTTTATGGATCGTTTTTCTTGGGGTAGGCGAAGCTTTTCAGCCTTTATGGACTGCACGCCACTGATTTATACTTGCATGGCAACAGCTCAAAAGCGAGATAATTCAAACAGTTTATTCGGAACATCATTCAGTTCATCCTAAGCAAGTGGAGGCCAAAAATCGTTCCAAATTCGTGTGATTTTTATCGCATTTTCGACACTCATTTTCCAATCTCCGCGAAATGTGGGTCGCGCGAATGGCCCGTGCGTCAGTCGCACGTTTCCACAACATTGCGTAGTATTTAGCGATACTACTTTACTATAATTCACATACCTAATGCCGGGCCATGCAAGGCCGAAAACTGAAAACAACAGCTCGAAGGCCGAAGGTGGGGATGGCCTAGCCTAACGCCTAACGCTTAAACGTGACGCCTAGCAAACTAACGGCGGCGGCGGAAGATAATCCTTGCAATTGTTTGTTAGTTATGGAGCTCCATCTGAATTCGGACGTATTCAAAACCGCTCTTGCTCGTTAGGTAATTATTAATAACCAAACAACTTCTGCAACCCTGGTACCGCAGAGTTTCCATTAAAGGCGGCATCTTTCTGTTTTTGTTTCTTCGGATAGGTGGAAAATGAAACAAGTAAATCACTCAAAATTATGGGATTTATTCACAGAATATGTAAACCTCTTGAAGAGCCTCAATCTATATATATATAAAAATCCAATGTAAGTTTGTAACTTTGTTTGTCCTCGATGTTCCCGAAAATCACTGGACCGGTTTCGCTGAAAATAGTACAGTTTGTTTTTATTAGTGCCGGGAAGGTTTAGAGCAGTTTGAACGAAATCTAATATGTAAAACTGTTGCTATAACGTTTTAAAATTAGTATAAAAAACATTGAACCCGCCATGTTTTATATAGGTTAGCCCATAGATATAACACCCTGGTTAGCCACAGATTGCATATTCAAAAGAAGAAGGTTTTTTTGGATAGAATATTTTCAAAATGGAAAACACGAGTAGGTACCTACTTAAGGATTTAGATACATTTTGAAAAAATAAACGTTTGGAATGAAATAAAAATATTCAAATTAATGTTTTTTTATTTGGAGATAGTTACTTTGCTGTCAAATCAATTATGACACCCTAATGACAAGTAATAATTCACAACTTCATAACTTTCTTAGGCCGGGTACACATCATCTAGTCAATTATAAACCTTTACAACGCCTTAATTAGAAGAAACTTAAATACGGAAGAACTATTTGGAATCCACATTACTGCAAATATCTATGAAAACATCCATTATTAAACTACAATACGATAAATACGAGTATATGAAAACATCGTTGAATCTGTTACAAAAAAATTCTAAGAATGTTATCTTTTACATGTGGTCTGTATGACCATCTTGGATCATACGGCGTACGTCTTGAATACTCAAAAATAGAAGGTAATTGATTGGTTTGATACGTTTACATAAAATAATTCACGGTCATTTCTTTACTACATTATGTCTTAGCATTATTGAAATAAATGTTCCTAATTCCACCTGAATACTTTTAAAAATAAATAATATTGCCTATAATAAGATCACTGTAGTCTAATGTAGACATATTTGTCGGTAATTTGTGTAGTTTCAGATAAATTGTCCAGTTATTACTTAAAAATATGTAACAATGATTGGGCTGATATAACCGCATAAATTTGCTTTTTTTTATATGAATACCTCACAAGAGTCCCAACTGCTCCCAACCGTCTGGAGCCAGTGAGACTATGGCATTCCTAATTGGGGAATGTTGTGAGGCTGAAGGTATTGGGGAGGGGGAGGAGAAGGGGAAGAGGAAGGTTGGGAATACCTGGCTATTCAGATCTGGTCACCAAACACGGCTAAAAGCCATTTCAAGCAACGTTTCAATTCTGAATGGTGGTCTTTCACCAGGGCGATACTGAGAGTATCTTCCACTCTGAAACGTGCGCAAATATACTCTATATTATTTTTTTTTAATGAATTAATTGTGAAACAACACAAATTAATTAAATAAAAATTAATTGCCCTCGCCGGGATTTGAACCCGCGACCTTCGGATTCGTAGTCGAGAGCCTTACCCCTCGACCATGGAGGCCGTCAATTTGAACCACTTTGAACCAATGTAGGTTTGTCTGTCTGTCTGTCCTCGATTTTCTAGAAAATTACTTGATCTATTTAGCTGAAAATTGCACAATTTGTTTTTATTAGTGCCGGGAAGGTTTAGAAAGTAGTTTGAATGAAATCCAATTTTTTATAACTGGATTATTCTCACGTAAATGAGAACATCTGTAAAAATACAGTACACATAGACGTCCCAGGAAGAGATGGCACGTGCTAGTAAACCAAGTTTTGAGGAATCGATAACGTTCTCGCTCGTCGGGTAATAACTAACCGAACAACTTCTGCAACCCTTGTAGTTGAAATCTTTCTAAATCAAGTGGAATCAAACTAATTTATTATAAATTTACATCGCAGAATGAATGTAAAAATATATATAAATTTGTATTGAAGGTGATTCAGAAGGGAAATATTGATTTAAGGCGATCCACTTGTTAAAATCACGCCCTCCTTATGCATGCGGCGAAAGGTTGAAATTCCCGCTTAACATCGGCCGCATGTTTCGATTTACGCAAAAAAAAACATTACCAAAATGCGTGTTTTATTTTATTTTGTAAAGCTCAGGCATAAATGTTTTTAAAAAATTACGGTAATATTCTAAAAAACTTAAATTTCCACAATGCGACAATATCGGAAAAAGGGCTCGTAAGTAGGAGATTTTGTGATTAAAAAAAATGTTTGGGTCAGATATTTTATTTTTTTCTAGGCTTATAAAAAGACACACCAAAAAAATAAACGGTTAAACGAAAGGCCAAGGTGCGTTCTACTTGCGGTATTTAATTAAATCATCTATGATATTTCTAGGCCGTCAAATTTTCAAACCTAAGATATTACATTACTTCCCATTTCATCGCTTTAAATGGTTTTATCTGTCTTCACATGTAGCAAACACTTTGTGGGAATACATAATTATAAAAAATAAAATAACTTTGTTTTAATTCCACTTTATTATTTTTTCATCCAACCGGTTTCGATTCAACCTGAACCTTCCTCAGGGGTGAATAAAATATATTAAACATAATACAGAAATACATGGTATTTAATAGAAAATTAGAAGAGAGAGACAGAACATCAACTTAGGTGGGGGGCAAGGAAGGAAGAGCTTCAGAGGGAGAGGTGAAGGTGGGCGGAGGTAGTGGAAATATTTAAAAAATATGGGTGTTAGACAAATCTATTTGTTTATTAAGTAGATTGGTTTTATTGATTTTTAATGACTTTTTTTATTTCAAGGGCTTCAAGATTATTAAGGCGTAGACCTATCCCATTTCTATGTAATATATCTATCCCGGAAGATTTATTAAATGAGTGATTTTTATCGATAAGGTGGGTGGCAAATTCTGAAAATCCGACACTGTTTAGACATCTCAAGTGTTCGACCACCCTTATTTGAATGTTTCTAGCCGTTTTACCGATGTAAAAGGCTGGACAACCGTTACATTTAAGTTTATAGATGCCAGAATGGCTTAAGTTATTTTCTTTATCTTTAGAATTTATTAAAAGTTTTCCTATGTTATTATTAGTATAAAACGCCGCTTTAGTTTCTGTAGGGAATTTAGAAATACTTGAAGATGAAAAATTATTTATGAATAAAATTCTACGCCAACCCTGATTTTTATCTGTGTGGTTTTATCTGTGTTTATTTATCGGATCATTAGATCGGTCATCGGTGTACGTCGCCCCAATCGTCCTCTTTTTCCTATCGTTTCCCTTTACTCATGTTCCTTCAGTCTCAAACAAAACATGTCCTAAATGGAGATGCTATAATTCCACTGACTCCTGGCAGTTGAAACGCATAAAAATGATATTTTCTGAATTTAGTACAAATAATGCATTCAATTGCCAGTTGTGTGGTTGTCGAAAACACAATTAATTAGGATTTCCTGGAGGAGTTTGTGGCTTAATTGATTTAATGAGAAGACTTATTATTAATTGAAGACGTTCACTTTCTTTAGCTACTTGAAAAGGCTGTTAGATCACGGAACAGCGTTTTCTTAATTTAGTCACCAAATTTATTAAGTCCAAACTCTCTCCCATAACGACCCACACACGACACACCAGCGTCGAGACTTACTATAATACATTATGTGAATACATTGTGTGACATCTACTGAGAACATAAATAAAAGTTTATTTAAAAAGATCCATCCTACTAATTAAAAACCCCTGTTCGATTGAATGCATACAGGTGCAATTACGAAAGTAACTTAAATAAAGATTTCAAATATATAATGCAGGGTTTTTTTTAATTATTAATCTTCTTCAACAATATTGAAAACATGGAACTATATAGCCTATTCACCTATTTAAAAAATATATATATTTCGATTACTATAGGTCATGATAGAAATTACTTTACGAGCTGAAAAAAGTTACCTTGATCTAGAAATTACAGACAGAAACAACTGTGCTAATTTAATAACGCCAGAGTTCACTGTTTTCTGGAACAAACAGTGAACTCTGAGCCAGATTTTATGCTATCGATATTATCTAGTTATCAGTGGAGTGCATTGCTCTGTGACCAAAGTTTTTCGAGTTGGGGTATAAATTGTGCATTGAATATTTGAAAATGGCAATTTTATTATCATTTTCCAATGATAGCTGTGATCAACTGAATAAATACGCGTACATAAATACCAACTTTAAGGAAAAATACATTTTGTCGTATTTTTAAAACATATTTTAATTTTGTTTTTCAACGTTTCGGACAGCGTTTCAGTGTCCATTATCGGAGCAGTTGATTTTTTTATGGTGCGTTTTTCTTAGGGTGAGCACAACTTTTAGCGTTCAGCAAGGGCACGCCACTCTGCTAGTTTTATTTTAAATATTGATTAACAAATCTTAGGATTCAATTAATTGGCAAGCAATTCCATTACAGATCTACAAAGTTATGTATGCAGGCGTCCAAAAGAGCAACTAACGAGGATTTTTTTTAAATACATAGTAATTATGGATAATTTATGTAATGCAATGTTGAACCGGCAGACTGGGACAAAGAGACAGATATCTCATTTAACAGTCAAAATTACGCATGAAATCAATAAATAAATGTCAGAAGCGTTTCGGATTCGCCATCGATGTCTCCCTCCGTAACGAATGGCGTCATAAACCCTCCCGAATGCCACCGGGCACCGGGCACTGCGGAGATGGTGCGAACTTCTGTTGCCTGACCTCAATGTGGTATTTAACACGACGATTGATGGTTACCAAAAGTTGAACGCTGGTGATTCACGGCTTTTATCAAGTGTCGCCAGTTTTAGAGACTAGTGTTGCAATGGAAGTTAGGTAAGTACGAAAATGACGCTATTCACTGTTGAATGAAGCGTACTGAATACATTCTGAGAAATTATTAATATTCATGAAGAAGATTAATAATCCCGATGACTAATTTCAAGCGTAGGTAGGTTAAGGTGTGCGCTAATCTTTTGACACTTGGTTTGGTTGTATGTGTGTTTTAGTTAATATTTATTCCGCGGGGTACTGTGAAATTTCCTAAGGTCTTGAGTTATATCGGGGATGCTGTGGACAGTTATTTTTGAGGAGTAAACCTGGGTCTTGGTCTTCTTTTGCCAATGACCTTCTTATAAATATAATATCAATGATAAATAGGATTTAAAAAGTAACTGCAATATCAGGCGATGTGCAGTGTTTTCTAATACTGTGTCCTGTGCGTGCAAAATCATATCTTCTCAAGCGATAACTTTGTAATTTAACTTTTTAATTAGGAGTGATCTACCGGGTAAGTATGTTTCTGTATCTGTACATAATAAGATAAACCCTAGCAAGCAGTATTTGTACAGCACCATTGGGGCGATTTTTCACAAAAACGGCGCTATACTAGTCATCCATGTGGATTGGTAAGTCCTGGTGTAATTTATTGAGCACGAAAAATAATAGAACTTATGCATCGAATCGTGTCATTTGTGCAATGGTTCGCTTGTAAAAGATTCAAATAACGTGACCTATTTAATAATTCGCAAAGAATCACATGTTCGATTGATCGTTGGTTAAAAATTTTGATAACATTTCTAATTTACGACCACATCCGTGGCAGAGCTGTAAGATTCCTGATATTGAGCTCGCAGGTCATGGGTTTAAAGCCTGGCATAATGCATACATGTGATATCGTCGCAAACAACACCAAGAGGCGTATCTCACATTTAGCTAATTTCTAGGAGAGCCAAAAAACTGTTTATTTTGACGGATTCTTATAAATTTTATTAAACGTTTCACTTAAGGGTCCAGTATAAGACCGCGTATTCACCGCCGTTAGGAATTTTAGGCCTCAAACTTAAAACCACGGACCACCGCGATCCGGCAGCAGGATTGGGGAAATGTGGATAATGTAGACCACGGCGGATTAAAAAAAATGTTCAGCGTATTGATGCAATACGAAACAAAAAACATTTGCTCTATATTTTTTTCGTTTATTCGCTGTATAAAAATAAATAAATAGAAGCTTGACAGACTTAACTTAGCATCTGTTGGTAATAGGATAGGGTAACTGATGAGAATATGTTTTTTTCAATTTATATATAATATATTAATTATTGTCAGTAGCCATACAAAGTGCCTCCCTTTTACAAAAGATTTGTTTTGTTACTATTTACATATTTGTTTCTTCACAGCATAATCTTTTTTTTAGCTTCGGAAATATTATAGAAATGGGTAACGTGGACCAACTGCTCAGAAATACTTTTTGACACAGGGAATTATTTTCATGGATTTTGAATCAAGGAATCCGTTTTTCGATTGTCCACTAGGGGATTCAAGGTGGTTGAAATGAATTGGATGCTTTTTTATATGGCTATTCTATTAGTGGCTTTGGTTTTTATTAATGGTTAAGTAATTCTACTATTACATTTGAATTGGGAACCAAGATGGAGGATGTGAATTAGATCCCGTTTATTAATAGGGAATAAGAATTATTTGTCTTTTGATAATTTTTGGGATTTAGAAACGCCCTTCAATATTGTATACTAAACAGCAGTAAAAATATAACAAAGGTAGATAACGATGATTTACAACCCACTCAAGACGCACACAATAAGCTTGAATACAATTCACCAAGTCAATGAAGGCAATAAGAAAAACTGATATTTTGCCGGTGAATAATACCTATAACAGGGAGTATTTTCACAAAAGTCTCCTATCTTCCCCTTGCCCCTCCCCCAAGCAAAGTAGACCAAATATGCTATAATTTGAAATCAAATACGTTTCTAACGACTTAATAATGTCCGAGATACAGCGGTTCTAAATTATTCAAATTTTTTGTAAGTTGTCATTCTTCGCTATTTTTTAGTGTTTTGGTCAATTTTGACAGTGAAGGAGTAATTTTTCGGTAAAGGTTAATCTATTGTTTTTAAAGTAGACTAAAGATGGTACAATTTGAAAACAAATTGGTCTCCAAGGACCTAATATCGTCCGAAATACAGGTGTTCTAAATAAAGAAAAACATTGTATGTTATTATGATAACATAGAATATTTTTCTTCATTTCAAATTGTAGAATCTTTAGCCTGCTTTAAAAAATATTAATTAACCTTCACCGAAAAATTACCCCTTCACTGTCAAAATTGGTTAAACACTAAAAAAAAATAGCGAGAAATAAAAAAAACAAACTTCGCTATTTTTTAAAAAATTATTAATTAAGGGGTAATTTTTCGGTGAAGGTTAATTAATATTTTTAAAGTAGGATAAAGATTCTACAATTTGAAATGAAGAAAAACATTCTTTGTTATCATTCTTCGCATTTGATTTCAGTTCACTTCCAAACACTTTAATTCCGATTTTGAACCAAATCAGTAGAGAACTCAAAATTAAAAATGACCATCGAAATTACTCAGGTTGACATTAAATTTGACTTCAGCACCCCCCTAACATGACTTACGCCGCTTTCTAACCAAATCGGTGTGAATATCTAGAAATTCAAAATAGCCACTAAAACTATGGATTTTGATAGGCACAGATCGGCATACTTATACATGCAGTCAGGGGCGTCAAGATTGTAAATTATATGGGCACAAAAAATGTTAAGATTTTAAAAATAATTCGTTCATTCATTAGTTTTGCTGTTGACCGCCTGCAAAGATCTAATCTTGTAGATCTGTACCACGTCTGTCAGTTTTTTTCCAGTGCGCAGGTCTTTTATATTGTGCCGTATAATAAATTAATCGCTTTTTGGACCATCTTAAAGAACGTTGCAAAGAAATGTGATTATAACAACAAAAAAAATCGAAAATACGTAATTCCTACATTCCGGTGGCAGTTTAACACCTCTCTTCCCAGCTATTCGTCATAAAACAGACAGAAATATCGAATTTCAAATCGACGTCCGCTCGCTCTGAAGGACTTCTCACAACTGATTTACTCCGGCGAAATAAAACGTTTTATCAACAATCGCGCGGGCCAGAAATTGTCATACGTTTTTGTATGACGGAACTGAATTTAAAAATTCCTGAACTTTGAGGGAATTACAGTGAAAATCTAGATTTACTGAATTATTTTTAATAAACGCTTTTGGTTCTTGATCTTATTTACTCTGAGAATGTGGAAGGATTTTGATTAAATATGTTTGTAATGGGTGCAGTTAACATAACGGCGAAGGCACTGTCGAGCGTTTTACTTAAAATTACTGTAGGTATTTCATATATAATATAAAAGGTTACAGTTTAAAAATTTACGTCACTGAAAACCTTAGACTCTTTCGTAACTTTCTGTTAAGAATTTGCAGATAAATTATGTGTTGTATTGCTTACGTTAGCATACTGCGAAGTGACGTTTAGCGCCTTATTTGAGTCTTCCCCCTTAAAGTGTTTTAATTAGGCATTTTTCTTTACCCTCTTAGCAAAAGACGCAACAAAATGTATAAGAATCCCGCAAAAAAATTCCGCCCTTCTGAAAATTAGCTAAATATGAGATACGACTGTTGGTATTTTGATTGACAATATAAAATGTGGTATTTTTCACACAGGTACTTTGTACCAGAGAGGAGGGCTTTTTGAGGAGCATTTTTCTTTACCCAAGCGCCCTTGAGGTGATTTTTCACAAAAACGGCGCTATATAAATCGTTCAAGTATTATTATTATTATTAGCGAAACATGTAAAACAATGTATAAGAGTCCGTCAAAAAAAAAAAACAGTTTTTGGCTCTTGTGGAAATTGGCTAAATATGAGATACGCCTGTTCGTGTTATGGGCGACGATATGAAACGGGTGTTTTTCACATTGGTGAAGCAAAAAACGAGCATAATATTAAATTATTTCTTCGTTTCAGAGCGGAAGGCAGTTTCATTATCGCTCCGGTGAAGACCATTCAGATTTCAGATTAGAAAACTTACGTGAAATGGGTTTGATATATTTAATAAAAAGATCAGGTAATGCTAAACCTTAATTATTTCTGCCACACAATTTGGGGATACCCCTAGTCTCACTGTCCACTGAACAATTCAATTTAGTGGCACGTAAAAAAATGTTACCTACACAAGAATCACTTTCCAATTCAGGTAAGCAAAAATATTTTTCTCTTTCAAATTTCTGTATTTGTGCAAAGATATGCGAAGAAAGTCGACTAACGTCATGTTTTCTTCCTCTACCTGCAGAATGTCGAAATCTGATGAAATTTTCAACTCATTTCGATAAGAAATTCTTTATAAACTATTTCAAGACAAGTGCGTTGTCACTGGCGCTATTTCCGAGACAACTATCGCGAAAAAACTATTCGTTCGTCATTGAAAGTTTGTTTGCACTAAAAATAGAATTAACAACATACTGTTATTACGAATAGAGTAATGTTTTGCCTTCGATTTACTGGTTGAGAAATCGCAAAAAATGGCCAGTTTAAAGGCGTTTCAAAACAAACAATATTGCGAACATAGTTGATTGTCGCTTTGTATACGATCGCAAGGACGTTATCGGGTTACGAAATATGGTTTCATCACAATATCAAACGCCAGCGTTGAATTATATGCTCTGGACAATGCGCTTCATTATTAAATTGTGCTCGTGCCGATGATTGCGGAAGTCAGTTCTGCGATTGAAGAGAAATTAAATGATACACTGTTTACTATGTAGGCTACATTTATTGTTTTAACAACTAGGCGAGAAATTTTCTTAGTTTTACGTTAAGGGCGAGAGGGACGTCGGAGTTATTATTTATTAATTCAAAATAATGATAGTATTATTACGCCATACGATAAACGTAATGTTTTTAAATAGAAAAATATTTATTAAATATTTTATAAATTTACATAGGCTTAGTATTTATCAAAATCCAATCAGAAATATTACTTTTTCTGACCGTCCCATTGTAAGTTTTACAAAATATTTAAAATACGAATATGATTTTTAAAGTGGAGAAAAGTATTTTTAATTCATTATCGTTGCGTTTTTGTAAATAAACATAACCAAAGATTTGTAATCCGAATTACAAAAAAAAAACATTAAAGTTGCGTATTGTTAAATTTATCTAATCGACATTTTACAGAAAAACCTTCTCAGCATTTTTTAAGGATATTCAACTTTTTAAATGTTTTTGTAAAACATGCGTAGAACGGTCAGAAATGTGTAATATGTCTGATTATATTTTGATAAATGCTAAGCCCATGCAAATTTAAAAAAAAACGTGATAAATATTTTTCTCTTTAAAAACACCATGTTTACCGTATTGCACAATAATATTATCATTATTTTGAATTAGTAAATAATAACTCTCCGACGTCCCTCTCCCCGTTAAATAGTTGTCAAACTGGGTTTAGGTTAGGTTAAAATGGTTTCATCGAAAGACGTTGATGTATTATATCAATGAATGGTTTATCAGTGATGACATTTTGTCTAAAAAGGAAAATTTAGGCTAGGTTAAGAAAAAAAATCTGCATTATTGATGAAACTAGGTCAGGTTGGGATTTATGTTGACAGGGAAATTAGTGATGAAAGTAGGTTACATCAAAAGAGTTTGCTTAATATTTAAGTTGTATTTTATGCGAATTAACTCCGTTTGAGTAGTTTTTGGCAGGTTACATAAAAAAAACAAACATCGTGTATGCTTCCTAGAAAGCAAAAATGACAAGTGTAATCAAGAACCAACAGTGTGTTCATTATCGAGACGTTTTTTGACAAAATTATTAATGAATTTATTTATATTTTTCACAACATAAAATATTACAAATAAATAAAATAATAATGAATACCAACCGTCCAATAACGGTGTACAACAATATTGTGTAAAAAAAAACAATTACTAACAAACAACAGCCAAAAAACTAATAAAACAATGTTTAGGTCAGGTGAAGTTAAGTGAATATGAGAGATTAAAAAAAATGAAAATTTATGTGTGCTATCGTCAAATTTGTCTGGAATCCTGCCACTACAGTGGATGTTGTTCGCACATTCGAACGGAGGTTGAGAGAAGGTTAAGTTGTTTTTTGTAAAGGAATATGGAAAGTTTCAGGGTTTCTTAGACAGTGATTAATATTAATATTGATTGTAGCCAAGAGAGAAGATTCATAGTTATTTATAAATATGAAAAGAAATTTGTGTAATTTTTATCACAAGGTTCATTTAACGTTTCTAATTTAAAATATTCTAGGCGTTTCTTATAGTCGGTAAGCAGTGTGGAGAATCCGGTTCTATAGGATAAATGCCTGGGTCTTAAAAAAATGAACGAAAGTTACACAAAAATGGAATTGAAAAAACACTTCGTTACCAAACCTTCCGCTAAGGGCCATTTTTTTATCTAGCGTCCGCTCAATTTTTTTTGTTAAAGCTTCCGTTAATGCAATAAATATTCAATGCGGAAGAGGAATTAAAAACAACAATCGTGTTTATTTTGGAACACACACACAAGCCGTCAGCACTGAGGTCTGTCGGTACTCGTATGGTACGACCATAATAATTGTGGGTTGTGTAGTTATCATTGTGAAATTTGGGCCGAATTGTCAAAACGTTTAAAGAACAGATAACCTAGTTTAAGTTAAAACGTGATAACAACGTAAACAAATGTATTGTATACGTCAATAAATTACGTTGATACTTAAATTGAATTTAAACTAGATAGGTCATACATTAATGTCAAACAATAAAATTACAGTGTCAAAAAGTGTCGTCAATGGGATATATTCCGCAGTCGCTGTCATTGGCTGGAAAAATGGACAAGGAGCTTTTTCATTACCAATCTGAATAAAGCTATTTACTTGAACCTGCATCTTACGAACGACTTATAAAAGATAACCTGCATACGATAATTTACAATAAGGAACTTAAATACCAGTTAGTTTTCAAAGTTTCAATTTTACAAACCCCGCCAATACAATACAAATCTATGGCCGATCAGTTTTGATCAGTTTTAAGGTTAGAATGTCAAATGTCAAAACAAGGATGAGCTTTACCGTACATTTTTATATTCTATTCATAGTATAAGTAAGAAAATTATGTACCTTTTTAGAAACTTTAACTCAAAAAATAATAATAGTATTGAACATTAACATTGTCATAATATCCGCATTGATAATTGGTTTGCTCATAAATGCTCAAATTTTTTTCATTAATAATATTTTTCTATATTGAAGAGCAATTATAGAGCTTAAAGTTACCCAAATTAAGTTTAAATATCGCCAAATTTAAAAAAAAAACATTTAAAATACAAAACAAAATCGAAAAATAAAAATCTATACTAATACAAAAACAGGATGCGCACGTGGTCAGATGTTCCAAATGCAATGGTACCAACATATCAAGATGTTTCGATGATATGATTTTACATTCACTTTTACATAACGATTTATAAATTCTACGTATAATTAATTACATATAATAAAAGTTATATATTCAGAATCGGCGTTTGTTGATTTATATGAAAATATATTTTTAAAGCCATTATATTTTTCACTGGAGTTCCTTATTGTAACTTAAGTCGAGTCTCTAATTTAACTCATAGTAACTAATTGAAAGAAACAAGAATATTAAGCCAAATTACTGATCAAAGGACCGGTCTTGCGTTATTTGTATCAATGTTTAGTGATTGCAATAATGGTTTCGGCGGAATATTGTACCACTACTTTATTACGAAAATTTTAAATCGGAACGATTTTCATGTCGTTAAAATTGTCTCTTTTTTGTTACCGAAAGTAACTTTCGTAAATCAGAGCTTTTTTTGGCGTAAAATGCTGCAATGCCGTAATAGTAAAGTTTTTTTTATGGTAAATTACATTACAGGTAAATAAATCCATCGGTGAAGCGGTTAAGAGCGTTTACTTTCGATTTGGAAAAAAAATTATACAGATCGACACGCTTACCTTTGCAGTCACTGTAGATAGTGGATATACAAGTGATTATTATTACCGAAATATTCAAATTTAATAAAGTTTCAAAGATCAATACAAATATTAAAATTAATCAAATAACAGTACAGTAGCTAACCAATCAAAAAGAATAATCTATTCTGATGAGTAGTTAATTATTTACCGCGAAGATGGCAACACGACTGAAGTTGTCTTAAACTTATGTTATAGTTATGTGTAAATCATAAAATAAAAATATATTGAAAACCGTATTGATAATATTTTGACCGCCGAATAACAAAAAAACTCTTTGCAGGGTCAAACATATCAAACCGGATTAGCTGTCTACTTTATAATAATGTGTAATTTTTAATTCAGTATTGTTTTTACGAAACGTCAACGTGTTGGAAGGCTAAATTCAGATAGGTACCCCATTCACCATTGCCCACACGGAAATATATTTTTAAATATTTTCTAAGGCCAACGTTTCATTACCAACCGGTTATAGTATGCGTTCACGTAATAAATTGCGCGTGATTTTTTCGGTACTTGCCTGACCCGAATTTTAAATATCGAACTTATTTAAACACTTGGCGCTGACCTGTATGAGATAAAAGCTCAGATAAATCTAGATAATAAAAATAGATGCATAATGCAAAAGGTCGTAGATACAAATAAATTATTAGGATGAAAATGCAGCCATCTTTAATACGTTCTGTTACGTAACGAACCGTTTCGTTAACTGACCGTTATCCGTCCGTTTTATTACCTTGAATAATTGCCATTCGCTTGTCATCACTTCCACTGCTGGATAAGGATTTAATTTCACAACTGCAAATTACATATTGTCTATTTAATTAAAATAGTTTAAGGATTCAAATAAGCGATCGTCGGGTAACAACTGACAGCTGTCAAACGACCGGTAATCTGACGAGCTTTTATAAAACGGCGAAATCGGACGGTAGACCAAATAAATATTAGATAAAAATGATAACAAGCGTTACGAACGCATGGTTACAAAACCGGCCCTGAGAGACTATCGACGACAGTGAAAGGTGTGGCAACAGCTGAAAGTTAATAATTTCCATTTCTTCGCCTCTATAATGTTATCTAGCGACAAACAATAGAATATTTTAATCTTTAATGTGATGATATCGGATGAGAAACCCAGTCGCGACATTTTCGGCGCCTACGATTGCGAGATTTCGCCAATTTCACGATTTTTGCTCAGCTTTTGCTGTATTTCCCAACCAAAATCCCATCTCCGCCCACGGGTTGATGCGACATTACTGACATTTACAACTCCTGCATAACACTTCTATCTCAACACCGTTAATTGACTATTTGTGTCGCAAGATGGCGACCGGTCCGGAGTTTTGATGCAAAATACAAAGGCTGATTACTATTTAAATATTTGACTTATTAGTAATTTTTTTAATCAAACCTGGCATTGCATGTGAAATTACTTTCATGTGCATTTCCTACATCATATTTGTTTTACAAAAATGCTCAGCAATGACCGCCCATTTTAGTAAAAATGGCCGACAGCCCGGTGAAATATCCCGCCGATTTCAAAGCCAATTGTTCCAATAATATCTGATCATACGTTACATTGATCAATCAAATAACCGTTCGATGTGACATTACTGACATTTGCAACGTCTACATCACATTTCCACTTCAACAATGACAGTTCGTTTCGCAAGATGGCCGCCGGCCGGGTGTTTTTGCCGCCTTTTTCTCGAAAACGTGCAGCACGCTTCTCGGAGAAAAGCGCAAGCGTCGTGTCAAGTTGATAACAATTCTTTGTTATTGTTGTGCTCGGAGGGAAAACGAGCGCGTTCCTTATTTGAAATTACCGAATTCGTTTGATGAAGTATCTACTTCCGCGTTGTTAATTATTATCGGGGTTATCTGGCAGCATTGTCGGCCGTATCCGAGGCTTTCAGGAGTTCGTTTTGGATATGTGAAAAACGGAAACTTGAGCTTATGGACAGGCCCTTATCCGTTGTGACAGTCACCATGCTTTAATTTTACGATTAAAACTGTTTTGAGAACAGCGGGAAGCTGTAAATGTTATGTAGGTATATCTGCAAGAGCCAATCTTTGGATGTATTACACACCAACATCTGGCTGCACACTTAAAATAGATTCGGACCATTTCAAGCAATGGTGGAATAAAGAACCAGAACCAGAATAGCAGTATTCCATTAGGACTATATAGTGCTATTATCTTTCCTCTCAGAATAACAGTATCGCGAATTAGCCATTCTCTTTGCTCGAGGAAAGTTACCCAGATGCATTAAGCAGATTGAGTACGAGAATGCTATTGTTTTCAATTATTACCGAGCCGTGATGCATGTTCTCACTAAAAAACATATCCACGCAGTGAAGCTATTAACAAGATGTAATAATGGCTTCACATCAGTGGCGTGCAGTCCATAATGGCTGAAAATCTGTGCCTACCATAAGAAAAACGAACCATAAGAGGAATTAAAAAAACTACGTATTTCTGAATAAAATTAAGTTTTCCATGAATTTGATTATGCTCATTTATTCAGTTGGTTATAACAATCAAACGGAAGGTGATAATAAAATGAAAATTTGCAAATATTGAATGCATAATTCATATCAACTCCCAGCTCTCCACTCAATGAGCGATGGATGCAGATGATGGGAGTACCACCCTGAAAAACGATTCCTTAAATTAAATTAATTTAATTTATTCTATGTTATTATTAACTATTATGTTTTTCTTTTTTTGATGTAATTATCATTTTGTAAAAATATTTATTTTTTTCTCATATACTTAACCTTTTTTTATTATATTGATTTCTCTATTTATATTTGTATATGCCTCGTGTAATACGGCAAATTGGGTTTGCACTATCCACCAAGTAAACTATACACAGTTTGCCTTTGATCATAGAGCAGTGCACGCCACTGCTTTACACCCGACTTTTCATCTGCGAAATCAAAAATCACCCACCCGGATACGACGTGTAGTTACGATTGTTTGATCGCGCTAATGGCGTTAGAGAAAGTGAGAGCGCCGAGCGTGCCTGCAGAGTGCAAACGCATAACCTCCAAATTACTCCCCACCAACCACGTTAAGCCTAATGCACGGGTTACACGTATCTAGTAGCAAGGACAATGATAAATAGTAACTAAATCACTGTCCTGAGAAATGTGACAACGTGCCGTCCACACGTACAATCAAGTAAGTGATTCAGTAAACTCTTGTATTTGTGGTAAAACTTGATCGTGTGTGTCCGAACAGCGCGACAATAGCCCCTACCTAACTACAGGGATACGCGCCCAGCGCACTTAATCGAAAAATAGAAAAGATTCTAATCCAGTTAAATAAATAGCTACTTAACGGTAGGTTACCATTTACGACTTATCGCTGTCCAGACATAAAATTATCTGAACGATTTAGTTTTCACTCATGACTGTCCTTGCTACTGGCTGCATGTGACGTAGTCATAATTCTTAAATCTAATGCACACGCCAGTCACACGTCCAAAAGCGAAAACAATCGTTTCCTAACTGATTATTTGCATATTTTAGCAGTGCCATCTGTGGGTGAAAACTTGTAGCCGAAATGGAAAATTGGTCACTATTCCATTATGTATTTGGGGTATTTTCACTTAATGGCATGCCGCTGATAGTTCCGTTGTATCCTCCGCCTCTTTCTCGTGTATTTCTCACGGCGCAGGTAACAAAATGACAGGAAAAGGTGTGCATATTCTAGACTTTCATATCCTTAAATTCAATATACCTGCGAGTACAATTCTTGTATTACCTAATTATACTTATCTTATTTTATTAACTTTATTTGAGGCCTCATAATTTGTTTCTTATCGAGGGACGAATCACAGTTAGGAAGATGAATTCTAATCAAATCCCTGTACTGTACCACCTATAAAACATGCCTTTCCTTTCCTAAAAACGAGCAAGAACATAAATAATAATTAAAATAAATACCAGGATTAAATAATATCTCCAATAACATGTGTTTTACCATATTGTGTCCAATGTCCAATGTCCATGCAAAACCGTATATAAAAAAATCTCAAGTAACCCTGCCAGGGAAGTATGGTCCTGTATAGTATTATCTGCCTGCACATAGAATTAATAACATACATATTTGAAAGCGGTATAACGATCATTGGTCAAATGCATTGAACATATAGTTTGGTATTACAGATCGATGGGTGGATGCAATTGATGATAATAAAATGCTAACAAGAGGAAACACAATAATTTATTTTTTTAACTACACAGATATGTCATCTCACCTTTGGGGATGCTGTGTGGGGGGTTATTTTTATAGAAAGGAAGGAGATGAAGTTTTGAGAAGGAAATATTGAATCTAGGGATCAGTGTGTCCAGGAATGACAAACGTATTAATACGTCCCTCCCACTGCGGTGCACGGATATTAGTCGAGAGAGTTCGACTGGAGAGGTCAATAGGTCTCCCTCAACCGGCCGCTCCCGTTCCGACCCTCCACAACATAAAATATACGGCAGGTAAATGAGAGTACAAAAGCATTAAACAAATTGACCCCTCCTACGTAAAGTATCGTAAAATCTAAACTTTACAGGAGAGTTGTTGAAAGAGACAGAAATTCGGTGCAAATTCAGTTTTTTTACTGTTTTGCACCAAATTTGGGACCTTCATTGTCAATTACGTCCCAAATTTTATGAAAATAGCTCGCCTTACACCAAGCTTCTGTCTCTTTAAACCACTCTCCTGTAAAGTTCCGATACTTCACGTAGGAGGGGTGATATGTATCGTGGGTATAGTGTAATAAGTTTTAGATACTTTGCAACAGAGCTAAATAATATGCTTCCACTGGCCATTAGACTTAACACAAATTACGATAAATATAAACTGGACATCGAGATTTGGATCCTTAGCCATAACAGATCAAAATTCAATGATTTTCTTTTAAACATCCCTATAAGTGTGATACAATGTTCAATTGACGCTTCAAACTTTTTACCATAACATTATACTGTAAATTGTAAACTTTACCATTACAAAATAATAATAATAAAAATAATTTAGAAAAAGTGATAAAAAACGTCAAGTTTGAAATTTGATTTTTTGATTTAATAATGCAGTATTATGACGCTCTTTACGCCCTATAAACTGGCAGAACACACAGAGTCTAGATAAATAAATAACAAATCTATAATTTTAAATAAAAATTTACCGTGAAAACAGTTAACGGGTGTTTTAATCAGACAAAAAGCTACAAATTAAAATTTATTTTCAAAGAATCAAAGAGAATCAATTTTGACATTATAATAATGTTATTTAATTTCATAAAAAAGTTTAAAGTTACAAAATTTAAATGCATAATTTTTCAAAACAACGATTTTAGAGTTAACCTTTTTTGCCAGTATATCTACGATACTAAGTTAATTTTATTGATTACCCTTTTTTCACAAACCTTTTTTCATAAACCTTTTTTCATAGACCTTTTTTCATAAACCGTTTTTCATAAACCTTTTTTCATAAACCTTTTTTTTAAAATTATAACCGCTATCGAACGTTTGGACAGCCCTAGTCTAATTCAACGTGCAAATAAATATTTCCCTCAATCTATTGTGAGTCGATCAAAGATGCCGTACTTCTCAATTAAAAAATAAACAAAAAACAAGATGCAATTTACGCGCTTGTTGCTGGAATTCGAATGGCGCCATTTTCAACATTCTAAAAACATTGCAATATTTCAAAAGGTCGTAGAAGATAAACATTGGCGTTTTTGTAAACCCAAGGTGAAAACGGTTCGCGTGCAATAATTCACTTGCATTATTACAGCTAGAGTAACCTTGCTAGATTAGGCTGGCGAACAAAATGTAAGGTTTGTTATTTATTATTAACCATTAGCGCTTTGGGCACATAATGTAACGGGGACGCTTGTGAAACTGATTTCCTTGACATGATATGGAATTCATTTCACGAGCGTATCAAAAATACCGAATTTAATTCTCGATCTTACGTTTCGTGCTCATTAAAAAAAAAAATTTAGTATGGCCCAATTTTTTTTTTTTTTTACTTATTTATTTATTTATTTATTCACGCCTAAAGGCTTTTACATGTTAATACATTCATCACATAGTTTATACAAAGGAGTATAATAATATAGTACATACGATAATAATTAGAGTGTAAAAGAAGTAAGCAGGTACAATATAAGTATGTAGTTACAGCGTAATGAATAACAGTTTTACCTATGGTTACATTATAACTGCAGGTTGTACAAAAGAGTATAACAAGTGGCTTAGTAAAGAAAAATACTTGTAACTTTTTTATTTGAGCCCAGTTCGTATGCACGTAGCTATTATACAATACACAAATGTACTGCTGAGGAACGCTTAAAATATGAACTATGCGTTTAGTACATTTACAGAAATATTTAAATAATTAGAGACATGTCAAATCAGTTGACAGCACCGGTAAGGAAGGGTTGCACGAAGACACGCCCACCGGTTTAATTTGTATGGGAATATATACACAAGGTGGTAA
Source organism: Halesus radiatus (assembly GCA_022606495.2). Lineage (NCBI taxonomy): Eukaryota > Metazoa > Arthropoda > Insecta > Trichoptera > Limnephilidae > Halesus > Halesus radiatus. The sequence continues at coordinate 27,993 of JAHDVE020000703.1, forward strand.
ACTTGTACCGGCGCCGGCCCGAGACACTGCCTTACAATCAGTGCGTGTATCTACGTGCTAAAGGTTAAAAAAAATTAGTAAGTAGAAAGCAGTAAGGTAGGCTCATACTATATTAATTTAGTTTATTTTGCTCTTTCTGAAAAAAAAACATTTTTAGGTTATCATGAAAATCCCACACGATGAAGCTTCGGAGTATGATCGTGAAATAGGTCTATTTTGGGTCGAATTCTAAAATTAAGAAAAGAAAACCCGACCAGCGAAACTAAGTGAAGAAAATTTTCCTTTAGACCAAAACTTGAAGAAACACCTCGGCACATCGTCGGCATTCCCATATCATCGGATGGCTTCGTTGATTGTGAAAAAGAGAAACAGAGGTCGCTTTTAGATTAGACGGGCTGACGTCATAAAGCCAACTGCCGGCTTCGGATGAATCAGGGAGGTCTATCTTTAAAGCTTGACGAAAGCTTATAAAAAAGTATATGTATCTATATTCAGTAAGATTGACTACAAAATGGTGCAGAAACAATCGGGTGGGTGAATAATAATATAATGATAAAGCTACTGTCAAATGTCAAGCCAAGCGGATTAACAGAAGCGTGCCGTGCGTTGAATTACGCTTAGATAAATAAATATTCTGTTCGTGCGAGTTTTAGCAGTAAGTAGAACAGTTCAATATTTCAAGGTGATTTATGGTGTGTGCTTTCTTTGTTATAGCTGCCGTATGTACTTTTAATTAGTACAATTTGTGGAAAATGGAGCAGTGGGTCTTAATTATTAATGGCTTTACTTTAGCTTTAAATCGTGTTCTGAAATAGCCATTATTGCATGACAACATAGTGCTTGATTTTGAACATCTTGAAAGGACACCGTGAAATAATACATAAAGACTGAAGTGTCCGAGATACACCTAAAAATACCCGTTAGTCAAGAAATGGAGAGAGAATTCAACACACAAAATCCCGTAGCAATAGTTACACTCGTAATTCGTATTCAAAGCGAGAATCATCTCCGCACAGCAAAGCGTAAAGATGTTAAAGATCGCATCGGCCAAACTGGGTGAATCCAAATAAAAATCAACGAAACCTGTTCACATAAAAAAGTAGCGTATTAAAATAAATTTGAAAGTACAGTTACGCGCAATGGGTACTGGGTAGGTAGGTGCCGATACCTACTGGGACTGGGCAGTGACTACGTTGTGCAAACGGACACGTTCCAGGCTTCTCCACCACGGATTGCTGGCCGTAGCGAGTAGCGAGTACTGAGTAGTGTCAGTATGGCAAACCGGTGTCTCGAACTTTTTCATTTATATTATTTATAAGGGGGTACCCTCCTATCTATGCCGGCAAACTCCGTTACCATTTTACTGTTATTTTTAGTCGGCACGCTGCCCGGTATTACTAAATCTCATACACACAATGATGGCTTCTCGCCGGGTTTTTTACCGCGCGCGAAATTAGGCGAACGAACCTGTTCCGACTTTTATTACAGGTGTGTTTTTTAGGCATCGTTTACATCACTGCTGGATATAGAGGAGGGCGTTCATTATAACATCTAACTGTGTTTCTGAGAGCCCGGGACTAGCGGCAGGAAACAATGGGAGTGTCACGCGAGGTCTCGGTAGGATTGTTATATTACACTATATCTTAAATAAAGAAACAAGCATGCTGGCATCCTGTGTCCATTTTCGTCATTCAATTTGTTTATTACCTGCCTGCACATAAAATCCTTGCGCCTATCTGGGACAATCTAAATGGCATCATAACCAGATATAAGATCGCAATTAAACAGGTAGCCGACCAGAGCAGATTGCCATGAAACAGTTAGAAACAGGAAACCGCAACTTTCAGCAAATAAAGCAACTGCACCGACTTAAGTTTAAAAACAAACAAACATAACATTTTACCACGCGAGTATTAACAGAAAAAGCTTTTTGAAACACGAGTCGATGCAACGGCCATGAAAATGTGGGATTAATGTGTGAAAACGCCCGGTAGCGTGTACCTGTACCTGTACGGACATAAATCACACTTTCGCCCAACATACACTCACGTCCCAATATCTTACTTCCAGATCTCAGTGAGCACTTTATACGAGTATGATTAATGCCGACTTAAAGTCTTGAATGACAATTTGTTAACTCTCGTATCGTGTTCACTTATCGAACGAGTGACTTTCTAAGCGATCACTCACCGAAACTTTTAAACTCGTATTCAATATACAAATTAAAGCCATTCGATTTATTTCAGAGTCACGTTAAATAAAGTGGCTATCTTGCAGATCTACCGACACATTGAGATGATTAAAAGTTCTGCGAGAGATGATGGTGCGAGGCGGGGAGAGATCTTCAATCCGAGTGTAACGCGGACAGCAACTTTATCTGAACACACTATGCTACTTGTGCAAGTTGGGACATTCACTGGAAGCCAGAACCAAAATGAGTTTCGGTGGATATAATAGATAGCCAGTCGTCCGTAGCGGGAAATCACTTGAAAGAGAGCATTAAACTACTGTAATTATTATGCCTTAGAACTTGGACAGGGTTGAACCGGCCTCTTTTTCATAATAAACTTCAAAGCTTCTGTTTTACAAATGGATGAGTCCAATTTCCATTGCCGATATCTCTTCTCAGATCGAAGAACTTTGGCTGTTTACTAACTGATGTGTGCAGATTATTTCACACTTTCTCTAATTAAACATTACACCTTTTATCAGAGACACATTTCAGACTTTTTTCGAGTTTCATCTCGAAAAGATGTGAAGTGATCAAACGAGTGTTCCGTGTGAATCGGTTAATTGATATTTTAAAGTGCAAATACAATTCGTTAATTTTTGACAAGGGTGACGAATTAAAGATCTTATAAAACTCGGATATTACTATTTCAAAACCTCTGCAGTTCAATACCATGAAGAACTCTCCTATTTTTTAAAGAATATGTACAGGCAATTAATTCTAATTAAAGAATAGGAGTTAAGTAAGCAGGTTTTTACAAAAAAAAACATGAGAAACGAACAATTCACTTTTTACCGATTTTAGTGAATGATAGGCATCATAATGGTTGCAATATGTAACATCTTTTTTTGGCATCCCTGGTTATGCATGCATATTTTTTGTCGAAAAATCAAATACCAAGGCGGGTACCTACGTAGAATAAGCGCGGAGAGAAAGTCGCCAACCGAAAGTTTACCGAATCTCGTTTTTATTTCAACACTTTTTTTTATCGCGGCAATCGATATTGGGCATTAGCACAAGACCGTGATAATTATGAAAGTTCTCCAAATCATAAATTCCATTACGCATTATTATGTTATTTTTGCTTTTATGAAAAGGAATAGTATTTAAAATAAAACGACAAACGGTCATGCCATTTAATTTCAGATCCTCTTCACAACACTCGTCCAGATTATCCTCCGCGCCATAAATGGGGTTAAGAAATCCATCACGTTGGCAATACAGAAGTGCAAGCCGAGACGTAGAATGCAGAATGAGATCAATGTGCGCCATCCATCATCGCTGCCTGCCGGGCTTACCCCTTAAAATGTAGCACGATGAGCACGAGTGCACGAACGCACCCAACCAAACAAAATCTGAAACCCTATAATTTTCCATCAAATTGATGCTCAATATCCTTCAGCGGGCTAATGAGGTAAGCCCGATGTGCCCATAAATTGGCCTGGATTTTTGCAATGTAAATTTCGCACGCAACCAACCAAGCATCCTTTGCAACCTTCAGCTAACAGCGAATCAACTGGTTGTACGTGCCGGTACTTGCGAACGGGAAACTCGTGTATGCACAAACTAAGCTCGTTTCGGCGTTCCTCAAACGTTTCATTTGGGTCCTTTTCCAAAACAGTTTTAGCCATTAGAGTCTTGAGCTTAAAAACGCAAAACATCAAAATTATTATGTACTATTTTAGCGTTCCACAAACGTTCCCCTTGGGTCTTGTTTTAAAAATTATAAAAATAGTTTTAGCTATTTTTATAGTTTTTATTATTTTATTATTTTACTATACGATCTCAATATATTATACGCGCCCCTACATCGTAGATGGAGAATTTCGCATCAGGCCACTGTAGCATAAGTGCTGAATATGTTATTTTAATTCTATTTTATTTTTTATATTCTATTTCTACATCTTATAATTTTTTTACTATTTTTTAAATGTATTCTTTTTTATATGGCACACAGAGTATTGCACTCACCGCTTTGTTCTGCTGAAATAAATACATTATTATTATAATTTTTTATTAATTATTACCTACTTTAAACAATTTTTGTTTATGTTTATAATTTGTCTATTCTAACATTATTGTGTTCTATGTTTATCATTTATCTGTACTTGACATTATTATTTTTAAGTTTTTTTTTTTATATTCTTGTTTATTTTTTTTATTTTTATTTTGATGTAATTATCTTTTCGTAATTATTTTATTTCTATTTTTTTTCTTCACATTTTCTTCTCATATGTTTTTATATTATTATTTAATCTTTTTTATTTATTATTGTATTAATTTCTCTATTTATATTGTATATATTTCATGTGATATGGCAGACTGGGTTTGCACTACCCACCCAGTCCTGCTGGATTAAGAACTTAAATAAATAAATAAAATAAGGGATATGGTACTGCGCCTGTCTCACTGTGAGAACTTGTGTTGAGAGTAGGCATTAAAGACATAAGCAAAAAACACAAAAAATACAACCATTCATTTATTTATATAAAGGCCCTTTGAAGGTCTTCCTCAAAACCTTCCACTTGGGCCCTGTTTCTACGTACAATTTTAGCTATTAGAGCCTTGATCTTAAAAACGCAAAAAATAAATGAATTATGCACGGACACAAAGCCTGTTTGAATTAATCGAATATAATTAATCTCCCGGGCTAATTGGCTTTCAAGCATCGAGCTTCTTAACCATTTAAAAAAATCGCTGCTATTATCACGAATTAGAATTGGTGTGGTTCACATTATTTGCTGGCAGTTAGTTAAATGTCTGTCTTGTTTGTTGAATTGTTTAATGGATGGTTGACAATTTAAAAATTGTCGGTCAACTCCTTGACCTGCTATTCTAAAACAAAATAAATAACACGACCAATCACAATATTTATTTTATTGTTTTCTCAAATGTTCTATAATGTTTTGCTGAAGCGCAGTTTTTTTTATCTGCAGATAGATCCGATAAACTAAACACATAGGTATTTCACCATACCGATGTGTTTAGTTATATCGGTGTGCTAAAGGAAGAATGAGCAAAAATAAGTAACAAAGTGTACATCCAACCTTTTGTCTTTACCACGCATTATTTCAATGCTAAACCGTATCATATAATATGTATTACAATGAAAATAAACTTCCATTTTTTTTATCTAATCCAATTCTTACTTGCATGATACATTATATTTTTCTGAAGATTTAATCTCACCGTTGAGGAAATCGCGCGACACAGCGAACTTTCTTAGCGATAGGTACCCGACCAGTCCATCCTTGCGTGCGTGTCAGCTGACGTGCTTGTGGACACGTAACTACACCAGATCTCTGATGCGCCGGTGGACCAACGGAATCCCAGAACGGTGCACACACCTACTATACTTTGGACAGAAGAAGCCAGTAAAACTTGATAGTGGGGTTTAGAGATATACTGGAATAAATAAACATTGCAGAAAGGAAGAAAGAGGACCCCATCAAAAGGTTTGAAAGTTGTCTTAATATTGTGCCCTTTTACTGTGCTTGACTCATCGGAAAACCCAACAAAAAAGAAAGATCCACGTTGTACCTAATATGCAAACTTCTGCCCTTAGTGACGTGCGCACGTGACCTACATACGAGTACATACCACCTGCAGTTCCACCAATGCACATTCCGCTAAAGGCTCAAGTAGGCGGCAGGAAATCCTCGTTGCCAGTGTATAGCTAATGCCCCAATTAATGTGACCCCTTATTGACGAAGGATTTAGAAACTTTTTCCCTGATGTTGGCAAGTCTAAACTAAATAGACTGTAAGTCTGAACTGTATGACAACTCGATCTGGTACACAGGTGTCATTTAGTTGCGTGCAATATCGAAAAAAAAACATTCGAGGCCAGGAGAATGCCTACTCAATTTCAATCACCTTTCCTCGGCCTTCAATTCAAATGACAAGTCATTTATCACGTCATTCTTTACACTATTACTGAAGACCTTATATTTTACCGCTGACCTCGCATTTTTCATCCACGCACGAAATGAATACAAAAAAAACATAACTCTCGACTCTCAACAGATTGAAGCATCGCCTTTTTATTGCAAAATAATGAGATGTCAAGGAAGAGCTTTCTCAATTTGTCACAAACGTTGATTTAAGTCTTGGTATACTGCTTAAATCCCATATTTATATACCGCTGCTTAACAAATTGCCGGACATGTCATTTAAATCAAAGCTTACGTTGTGTATTGTATAGTGTACGTCTCCCGAGCTTAATCCGCGAAGAAGCCTTCCTTCCGCTAATTATTCTCAATTCTGCGGGGCATTCCCTGAATATGAAAACATCTCACGTAGAGCGTAGAGCTGACATGGCCAGGAATAAATAATGGAATAAGAACAGTTAGATGCGTGGAGTAACCAGCGAGCCGCGCATTTGCTGCACAAATACAAGGACGGAATAGTTAAACTGGTACCAGTCCGTTACGCCTTGGAAATAAAACAGCAAACAGTACTTAGGGACGGGCATAATGGCTCAATATTATAGCTTATAAAAGATAAACATCGATCGATGCCCTGAGAGTGGAATTATCCCTTCTTTCGCCAAGGAAGAGTTCTCCAATTAGTTTTGACGTTGCATGTCTACGAGCTGAATCGGTAAATTATTGTTTAGTAATTTAATCGTATCTCTATCCGGGGGTTCGCTTCCTGTTGGCACTAAAGAGAGGTACAGTTTATTCCCAGCAGCGAGCAGAGGCTGTCGGTTGCCTGAGATCTCCCATGTCCCATGGTCTCTGAGGCGTGTAACACAGTCTGCCCATCACAAAACATTACATTCATCATAGAATAATGTCATTAACTTTCACGCTCCTCCCGGTTTGGTACGAAGTGTTATATTGCGAGTGGTTGCGGGCTCGTTCGCCTTTTTATGTAACGGTACCTCGAGAGTCGAGTGTGTGTATAGGTATAGACAGACGGCGCAGGGTACACTCTTCACTGTACGCTGTACAGTAGTTTGGCTTTAGAAGCAATTGAAGACCGCGAGATTTAGCTCAGGTGCCATTAAACCAGATTGAGCTTCTCTCTCGCATGGGAAAAGTCTTAAGTGGAAGCGAACGCGGAGTCATTACATCTCGATGGCGAAGAATCGAAGTTTATGATTCTTTTGTGCTGTTTATTTAGTAGCCAACAGACGACGTCTTAGAACTGTAACAATATACATGGCGTAATGATTACCACCGGTTAGTCAGTGACGAGATTATTGATATTGATAAACATCTTGAGGTTTGGAATCATCGTGTTTTATGACGAAAGTCAATTATATTTATTATTTGATAACAAGTACTGTCTATAGCCATTAATATGACTTAGTTTTCCATTGAATGAAGACACAATAATACAAGATAATATTTCATAAAAAAGCACATCTAAAACAATTATCCCAAAGTAGAAGCATACCTGGAATCCAGGAGACATCGGTTATCTCAAAGGACGGAGATAAATCGAGTCTGCTACAGAAGATAAGATCCTGGTTCTAATGTAGCAGACGAACAAATTAAAATAAACAATAACACACTTTATAATAGATAATACGGCATTATGCAAAATTTCTAAGACCTGGAGATTAAAGCGAGCAATTTAGTTAGAAGCGTTCCGTTACAAGGTGCTCGTAAAGGTGTTCTCAACGCCGACTACATTTATTTATGACAGCATTAGGATCAATCTGATTAGAATCAACAATAGGCCTACTTCACGAATGGGAGCAGGGAGCGGGCCTTCGCAAGAGCCGCGACCCATGAACGACCTAACAGCGTTTGTACAACTACTTCAAACGTGAAGAAATGGACCTAACTCTTGCAAAACTCCAACTCCATACAGGGAATTCAATAGTCGGCTGTTTAAACAGTGCTTTTTACGTTTACACGTTGTCCAATTCAGTACCCTGTCTGTTGATAGCTCTGTTTGAAAACAATGGTGATGTCTTTTCTATTATTTATCGTTCTTTGGGTTCGATTTCAAAAGACAGCACTCCGATTGTTGAAATTTCGAAAGCCGTTGAAAAGTTAATTGAGCGCTCATATTTTTTTAAGAACTCAAAACCAGGAACAATATTTGCATGATAACTGTTTTAACAAAATGGAATCTACTAATGCGCCATTTAGATGCGTGGATTACTCGCGCAGATAAAAAAAACATTAATTAATAAATAACACAGTTTAAAACCATTTCTGATCAAGCCTGTACCACATAAATAACTAAAAATTATTATAAGGAACATTTCGGGGAATAACGGTTATTTCGCCTTTCAAATTCACCATCAAACGACCGCACCGCTTTGGAATCAAAATCATAAAATTAAAAAATAAAGGAATCACATTTTTCCCCCTCGTATTAAGTAAAAATGAATGATGAAACGATGCATATCTTTGCAATACGTAATTATTCACTATAGTAAGTGACGCCCTAAGGCCCTTTGTTTTAATGCGTTTTTAAAGGCCTATGCACACTTCTTATAAAACAAGTAAATTAACATTCCGTTCAGTTTTTTCCTCCCGCGAGCGAGTCAAAAAAAGAATACCTTTATATGCCCTGGACACGCCCTAGGACGGTATCCTAATTGGTCGAGTTATGGGCCCTTTTGTTAAACAAGTTCACTGGACACAGAACGAGGATGAACAAAAATAAAGTTTCCAATTAAAAAGAGCACTTTTTTAAATGGAATATTGGCATCAATTAGAACAATGATATCGAAACGGCCGTTTCTATTTTCTAAATTTTTGGTTTATTTTTTACAGGGTTTGTGGCTATTTTGTTGGTCGTAAACCATAGAAAATTACAGCAACTAATTTGGGAAGTATCGATAATCAATGATATAAAAATATTATAAAATGAGCACATGGGTATGGTTGGCAGAAGTCGAACGATGAATAGTCTAGTTTAGTGTTCACCATACGAGTACTAGCAACTAGTGTGAATCATGGCTCACTTTTGATTCCTCGAATCAATGTCAGTTGATGACCTAAAATGACTACTATACTTGTTTAACTGAAGTACATTGCTTAGTTATAGATATAGGGTATAGTTATATAAACTTGGGAAGAAGCCTATCGAAGTGCGAATATTGAAATAAACAACCTGAAACAATGGCTGGATGACAATTACCTATCCTTAAACTCGGACAAAACTTACTTCATGACATTTACACTATCGGACAAAAACCTTCATTCAACAAATTCCAAAATTATTATACACACCTCTTGTAAAAATTATCCTGATAACTGCAATTCATCCAAATGCTCTACATTGACAAAAAAGAATCATATAAAATATTTGGGAATAACAATAGATCAACACATAAAATGGACACAACATATTGCACAAAATATTAAACGAATTCGAAAACTATACTATATATTCCTCAAACTAAGAAATATTTTACAAAAATCTATGCTTTAGCACAATCAATTCTACAATATGGAATAATAGGGTGGGGAGGGGAGGAGCGTTTAAAACTAACTTAGCCCCATTGGAAATAGTCCAAAGAAGACTGATTAAAATAATTCTAAAAAAGCCATCTTATTTTTCTACCTGTGAGTTATTCAACGAATTTAAAGTCTTAGATTTAAATACAATATACCAAAAAAATTCATTACTTCAAATCCATAAAGAAAATCTAAAATTAGAGTCATTGAGCACCAGGCCGAGAAGCACAGGACAAATAATAATCCCTAAACTCAATACAACAACAGCTCAACACCATTACACATATTCTGCCATTAAATGTTTTAACGAACTTCCCAAAGATATACAAGATGAAAAAAATTATGATTTTTTTAAGAAAAAACTTAAAATACATTTTACAAGAAACTAATTTTAGGTGTATATTATAAGTTCACTTGGAAAAAATGTATATATGTTTATATACATACATTATATAGATATATTGTATTTCTAAAAAATTCCTTTAATTTTATTTTATATTTTAAATTAGTGTATAGACACCAGAACCTCGAGTTCATGGTAGTACTGTAGCAATTAAATATGAACAATAAATATTAGTACTCCCTCCCTAAACACGAGAATTTCTCAATTAGGCAGGTATTAAATTTGAAAAAAGGAAACTAAAAGGATTATTTATTAATAAAAAAATAAAAATTGTACTTAAATACACTTTTGCTATAACCATGTAAACAATGTTCTTAATTATGTCTAATAAATATATGAAAAAAAAATATATATATATACACGGGTCTCCTGAACATCTTTTCAGTGTTTTGCTCACAATTTCAGCACTCATTACTCCATTTCTGTTATGCTTCTTCCTGGTGGCTTTTTATCTTCTGGTTTCTGGTGTAATCAACATAATATCAACCCGACCAAGTAATATCCCAATAATCCTTGTCCTGCATGCCAGCTCGTAATTAAATTGTATCATTTTGGCAGTGGTTATTCCAGTAGAATGATATTTTCTTACCTGTTATCTGTCGTGGTGCGTTGGGCAATTAAAAAATGGCGAAAGTAAAAGCCCAAGTCTCTGAAAGATAGGCCATGAGATGCACTTGTCAAAAACAATAAATACCCGTAGTTACAAATGCAACGTATTCTCTACATTCGTTATTTCTTTAAACCCGAGGACGAATCCTTCCACAATCAGTACATACTAACACAAACCCTCATCTCTGAAAATCTCCGTATTCTAATTATCATAAATATTTATTTACAATTCATTCTACAACCGGAAACGCTCAATTAGGATTAAGGAATGTTCCAAAGAGTATAAAAATTGATTTTGCGTTTTCCGTTTCCTATGACGTTTAATTTTTTAAAATGGCGTCTGTACGACTTTAAATCAGACGATAAGGAAGCAATATTGGCGTAATGTTCGCTATACACAAACTATTATTATAAGTGCATGATAATATGCAATTGGTTTCAACGTCGAACAGAAGCCATTTCAATGGGTTAGCACAATATGGTGCCAAATTAATTGAATCAATAGAGAAGGTGGTTCTCGTTACGTTTGGAGAGGAATAATTATTATAAGTATAACGACGCGTAATTAGTCAGGAAGTAGAATTTTACGGATGTATAAAGTATCTACTTACAGGGTTCCTGGAGTTGAAAACACTTGTAACATTGTGCATGTACGCCTTTTCCATTGAATTAGATGTGTTGTGTGGCATTTCTTTAGATTTGCGGTCAAGATAGGAAACGAACCGCTATCGCACGGATTAAACGTGCCATGGCAACCGCATTATGATGAGGCATAGTGCTCACTCGGTTCGTTCGAGTTTTAAGTTCTGAATGATCCAAAACGAATCGTTTCAAAATAGTAATAATAATAATATTTATTTGAATCACAAATAATTTAACGAAAACATTTTAGAAAGCTTTGACTGCCCAATTAGGAACAAATCCCGTTTTAGGACAGTCAAATTGACAACAAGTTTAGTTAATATTAAGTGCTATTATACAAAAATAGAAGGGAAAAAGCTAGTATTAACATAGTATGGTAATCTAATATACTTAAAAAAAGTATAATAATTAATTATAAAGAGATCATGTATATGTGTTTGATAGGTACTGGTTGGTGCTGTGAGGAAACAAAATTACGGAAGGCAAAACAACTGAACTGCAACGAAAAATAATAAAATAACGAAATCGAACTTATATAAATTGTATATAATAGAAATAAAACTGAATACAAAACATTAAAAGATCCACTAGGTATTTTACTAACATGTACAAAATGATACTTCATGACATGACAAGCCATAACGTACTTGCTTAACTGCTTTTTACGAGCAATTAAAAAATCTGTTCGCTGCTCAATGAAGGCTTGTCCAAACTTCATCCATTCTTGAGCCATCCTCTCAAATGAAGTCATTAATCAAACTGTAAATTAAAATCAAATAAACATAACGTTAGTTAATCGTTTTGGCTTTAATATTATGACACATCCTCGCACGTGTCTGTTTGCCCCCCCAAAAAAAAACAATTCAATTGCATAAAAAAAGGCAATATTGGCCTAGAAAATACAATTTGGGAAATATTATTCCACCGATTCCAAAAATGTTCACCTACAAACGCATTTCGTCAGTCTGCATTGAAAAAAATGAGCACACCCACACCATGAAGGAGACCTACCAACACTATCGTGAATAGACACAGATAGTACAGCTAGACAGTGTGTGTATGTAGAATTCGTATAGTCGCGGACGCAATTTGCGACATTGGCCCCGATCTATGAAAAATTAATTTGGCATTAGCTCGCAGATTCTCAAAGGTTTCGTTCGACTGTAGTCCGGACGCTTTTGTGGTAATTCGTAAGTAGTCAAATATAAACAACAATTTATTATTGCTCGGTAATGGTGGCTTTTTGTTGTTGTTATTTTAGTATCTACTCAAAACAAAATAGTGTTTACTCGTCGACATACATATAAACTAAATTTGTTTCAGATGGAAACTGATTGATTGCATTTTATAAATCAATGCTTATTTGAAGATTAAGTGTATTTTATTATTATGTTTTGAATGATTTCTACATGTTGCGTGTATTTAATGTAACGGAAATCAAAGGAGCGTTTTGTGGGTTAATGAAGCGACTCACCAATGTTCAACAGGAGTTCATTTATTGTATAACTATTATAAAAAACTTATGATTAAATTGCAAAATATAAATTAGAACACGAAATAATTAAAATTATTTAAATACTGAATAAATACAGATAATCTAATCCGGCCGAACAACGGGAAGAGATTGAATTTATTAGTGAAAATCGGCGACTATTTAAGGGGGAGATGGACGTCGGAGAGTTATTATTTATTAATTCAAAATAATGATGGTATTATTACGCATTGCGATAAACATAATGTTTTTAAATAGAAAAATGTTTATTAAATATTTTATAAATTATCGTATTGCGTAATAATACTATCATTATTTTGAATTAACAAATAATAACTCTCCGACGTCCCTCTCCCCGTTGAAATATGCAGATGGCACCACCAAAGCTTTGATTCAAGGGTTTGACGGCTGTCAAAATAGGAATCATTAGTGGCCATTTCAGCAGGTAGCTACAGCAATTTTTTTTTTTTTTTAAATACTGTTTATTCGTGTTGTACTTCTTTAAATTTAAATTCAGTCTAACTCAAAATAATCATTCTCAATTCATACATAATACTTTGTATCCTTCACTATTAAACTCACACAATTTCAAAACGTATTATATGAATCTGGCGATAAATGCAAAACTTTGCTTAATGATCGAATCTTTAGGGCTGTTCATCACAAAACAACATATTATTTTGATTTATCGAAGGAAGCAATCACTTTGTGGCTTGACATTATAATTTAAATGAAAAATGTCTTTGTTTTAAGCCATTTTATTTATATATATTTCTGCATTCGACCGGTTTATATCTGTACATTCCTGAAGAAGGTAGAGTCCAACCGATACCGTTCGAATACAGAAATACATATAAATAAAATAAAGTACCTTAAAACCAAATATTTTGACTTTTGGTAGTCTTTCGTTCTCCCAGCGATGTATAAATACTGAAGTTTTACGATCGTACTTTCACTTGGCGTATTTCTCAACACTAGAATCTATGTTTCCTTTTTCCTGCGTGTCACTAGAATGTTGGTTAACGTTATTTAGTTAATTAATCAATTTCCACATCCAACGATACTACAGTAACCTCTCCCTTTTTCTCTCAACCGATGTATGTAACAGGAAGAGATGTTACAACTTACAACAGAACACTCAATGGCAAAACCATACCCCCTTTTCTAGTAAATACCTCCGCGGCCTTACTAATAGAATGAATTGAATAGAATGATCGCCAGAACGAATGAATTGAATACTTAGTTAACATCTCATTATAGATAGTTCTTTTTCCAAATGCTTCCTTTGTTCTGCAATTTTGAAATGGCATTTGTAAGGTTAATCTTGAATTGATTATTATTGAACGTGTCGATTGGTTGATATTGCCCATTTATCATGTAATTGTATTTTTTTATCGGCGTTACGTCATTTGTGCGTAATCAAAAAGCAGTGATATCGCAACATCTTACTTGTGAATGCAAAACACATATGTTATTTGAATCTGATAAAGAGAAAACTGATAGTTAAAAAAAAAACAACTAATTGCATCATGCAATGAAATACATACTATAAAAAAACATGTCCTTGTGTTCACGAAATCTATACTGTCAATACAGTTTAAAATAATTATTTTGAATAATATTATATTTTATATATATAAAAATGAATGTTTGTCTGCTTGTCCTCGATTTTCTCAAAAATTATTCGACCGGTTTCGCGGAAAATAGCACAGTTTGTTCTTATTAGTGACAGGGAAGGTTTAGAGAGTAGTTTAAATGAAATCCAATATGTAAAAAACTGTTGCTATGACATTTTAAAATAAGTATGAAAAATATTGAACCCGCCGTGCTGTATTGAGGTTAGCCCATAGATATACCACTCTGGTTAGCCACAGATTACATATTCAAAAGGAGGTTTGTTTGGGTAGAATATTTTCAAAGTCGAAACCACAATTAGTTACCTACTTAAGAACTTTATTATTTAGATATGTTTGGAATGAAATGAAATTTTCAAATGAATGTTTCTTTGTTTAGAGAGAAAAATAGTCGTCACAAAGCAATACTTAAGCCGTCAAATCAATTATGGCACCCAGACGACAAGCAAAAATTCACAACTTCATAACTTAATTCCAAAATATTTTTGAATGTAGCTTGTTATTTTCAGTGAATTAATATCTTCCTTCGATAAACTCAATAATCCATAGTTTATGACAGAGCCATGATGTGTAGTTTTCGTAGCTTTATTATTTATATCACGAATATTTTATTTAGTAGATTATATAGAATGGTCGAAATCCGATTGTTAGTTTCATAATACTAAGTTTGGTGAGCGAGCTTTCAGCGTGTCAGGCCCTAAAGCCTGGAATAAACTGCCATACGATCTAATATTGATTCAGAGCAAAACTCAAAACTCATCTCTTCGGAAAATCATATCCATGAATAGTAGTTGCATACCTAATTAACATAGCGAAGCTAGCCGTCAGTACCTACCTAAAGTAATTAATAGAAAAATATGAAACTTTTCATAGTCCGCGACAATAGACATACTCATAGACGCGTTGCAAATAACTATAAATGTTTGTAGCTGTAAATAATTATTACCGAAAAACAAAAATAAAATGTTTCAAATCAATGCCCACTCTTCTTTTGCCAATAACCCTTTAATAAATATAATATAAATGACAAATAGGATTTAAACAGCAACTGCAATATTATGCAATGTGCAGTGTTTTCTAATATTATGTCCTGTGCGTGCAAAATCATATCTTCTCAAACTACAACTTTGTAATTTAACGCGTTAATCTGGAGTGACCTGCCAGGTAAGGCTGCAGGGAAGCATGTTTCTGTATCTGTTTGTACATAACAAGATAAACGCTAGCAAGTAGTATTTGTACAGCGCCCTTGAGGTGAATTTTCACAAAAACGGCGCTATACAAGTCATCCGAGTATTATTATGAAGCCTTTGGTCGTGTGGAATTCATAGCTTAATGGTTTCTATGATTCTGCCGCAACCGCAGTTTTATTATTTAGATCGCTTCAAGCGCTCTTGAGGTGATTTTCTCACGAAAACGGCGCTATAAAAATAATCCATTTATTATTATAAACTAGTAGCAGACATTCATAAATTCTTTGAGTTACAATGTACACAATCATATAAAAGTAATGACCACTTTTACATAGCACGCATTCATACTCAAATATCAATAAATTAATTAGTACTATTTTTTTGTTTGTTTGTAAGTTTTATTTACTATGTACTTTGCTATTTTGGTTTATTAAATTCGCTACTGGTTTTTTACAAACAAACGGTAACTTACAAACAAACGGTAACTTACAAACAAACGGTAACTTACAAACAAAATGTTTAGAAATTGCTATATAGTGAATGCCGAAAAAATACAAGTAATTAGCACTACCCTATCACAAAATGGAATGCTTAAATAAAAATGGGAAAATAGAAATAAAAACACCATACGTTGAGAAGTTCTGTACATTAGAATTCATTTTTCACTGTCTGTCATCAGTCGACTAATCACCGAAAGGTTCAATTCATTCAATCTGTTTCGCAAAGTAATTAAACAGACGCGAACACCTCAGCACAGGATCTCCTATTCAAAATTTAATACATATTATTTGATCATTTTTTTCATTGTTGATACAAATTTCTGAGTGAGGTGTTCACGAAACGTTACAACTAAACAAATTACATGAATACGGTTACTTATTATAATTTCTTCAAACGATTGGTATTCACTTTGTGGCGTCATTATTAATTAATTAAAAAAATATACTTTGTTTACACCACTTTATAAATATGCATAAACATCTACATGTTTACTCACATACTTACATTACTTACCTACTTTAATCAATTTTTGTTTATGTTTGTAATTTGTCTATTCTTATATTATTGTGTTCTAATTTTTTTATCATTTGTCTATACTTGAAATTATTTTTTATTATTCGTATATTCCTGATGATAACAGTATTGTTGTCGAAACATGTAGATGTTTATTTATATTTATAAAGTGATGTAAACAAAGCATATTTTTAAATTAATTAGTCACTTATTACTTTACAGTCCACTACCGTGTTTTATGTCAGGAAATAATATTTGTACTACTTGTACTTATCTAATTTATGTACCTGAATGTACGAGGATAGAAGTAAATATATACATATACATAATGTCACAAGTGGCACGCATTGCTTTACGACCAAAGGTAGGCTATTTGTAGTTTTTCAAATTGTATGAATTGTGCATTGAAAATAACTATTTTATTATCATATTTCGCTGATTGTTCTGGCCAACTGGACAAATGAGCGTAAAGAGCCTTGCTAAATTCGTGGAAAAACTACATTTTGATTAGAATTCGTTTCTAATGATTCGTTTTTCTTAGGGTGGGCACAGCTTTTCAGTCCTCGTGGACTGCACGCCACTGCTAGTCACGTGTTGTAAAGAAGCTCAAAGGTAAAAAATATTAACCCCCGATTAAAATTTTTGAATTGTGTTTTTACTGTCTCGAATGGATGACAGAGACTTGTTGCTGAGAATTTAAAGAAACTGGCCACGAAATTTAAGTTCCTCGCTGGAAAATACTGTAGGTAGTTAGAATTATTGATTCTCCTAATGAGGTCTAGGCTCTAGGCCCTCTGACGTCATTCGAACACTGCTAAGTAACGCGTCTAGTATTTTGATTTGCAGCGTTTAATGGTGAATTATTTAAAAGTCCAGCATTGTTTGACAAGTCCGTGACTTTTGCCCGATAGCGCTGTTATTTCGTTATTTAGTTTGCGTACTTTTCTATTTGCAAAAAGCAATAAGCTTTATTTCGAAACAAATACATATTTTATTTATTTTTGGGAAAATTAACAGCAAATCCATAATTTTTACATATATATAAATATATAACAATAAAAACAATAAATAATTTAAATTTTCCACTGCTATGAGTAAAGTGTGGCAATATTCAGTTTTACATCAGTTACCATAACTATGTCAGTCGGGGGAGGGGAGGGTGGAGAGGAACATAGGAGTGGGATAAAAGTACTATTAATAATAAACAGTGCAACTATGGCATCTATAATTAGGGGAACGTTGTGAGGCTGAAGCAAGAAGGGAGGAGGAAGGTTAAATAATTGATTTACAACGTATATAATATAATTCATTCTAAAGTTTGGTAAACTTGAATCGATTATTTTGAAACGATATCTCAATTATTCCTATCATTGGATTATAAGTTTAATATTACATTGAAAACACTGACTACTTAATATTATTTGTACTATTTATAATCTAATGCTAATTGGAGAAGTGTCAATAATGTTAATAAATATTAATAATTATGTGTATTTATTTCTGATCCTTTTGGCGGGAGATAATTGGAGAGATAGCCGGTCGAGTATTTTAATAAAAAGCACGTAAGGTGATAAAATTGACCACAAAAAAACGTTAACATTATTTTCATTTAAAATATTAAGCATTATTTTTATCAGTCCTTTCACACGTTTTGATATTGTTTTATCATCGACGAAAATATATTATCGTAAATATGCACGGGAATAGACACTTTGCGGTCATTCTGCGGGTTTTCATGAGGATAACATATTATTTTCAAAGCTGATCAATAACTTACTATCACAATCTATGGCAGTGATGCACAAACCGCGGCCCGCGAGCTCATTTCGTGCGGTCCACTACACTTGGAAATAGAAAAAATTTCATACCGCCCTACAATTATTGCCTTGAATGAGTTCCAATTTACAGGAATACACGACTAAATGTTGTTTCTGAAAACATGGACATCAAATATTTAACGATTTCCATTCTGTTTTACAAAAAAATACGAAAGGATACGACAAAGGTATCAGTTTTTTTTTTTTTAAATTTTATGTAAATCAAATTTTATTTACTCCCCCCCATTCTAATTTAGACGGGTTTTAAAAAGAAATTATGATTTATTGTCGGTAAAACCGATTTCGTTAGAAATTAATTAAAATTCTCTATTATGTGAGGTTTTTTACATTTATAATGTGTTTCCCCGTATTTAAATGATAATATTTTCTTACTGATTTATTTAAATGTGTTATATTGTTTTGATCGCAATAATAAAAACTAAAAATACTTGTAAAATTTAATAATAACATTATTAAATTTGATTTACATTATTTTAAAAAAAATTAAATGGAGTTCAACGAATTAAACATAAAAACAATTAATAAACTTATCAGTCTTCAATATTTCGATTCTGCCGCACAAAATTGTGTTCTTTAAAATGTCAGATTAATAAAAATCAATAACATTAATATACGCGTTGTGCGTTGCATAATTACTTTATAAAGGTATATTCACATCTACCAGCAGCGCGCAGTGCAGAACAGTACGGCACAGACACAGAATAGACGCGAGTACGGCTGAGCAGGTCAACTGAGCATCTTATTTCCGTATTTATTATTATTTTCTAACCTACTTTCCCTGACCAATTCAATCAATTAATCGTTATCCATCTTTTCGGTTTTAGCAATAACTGCGTCTAATGACGTCAACTAACGAAGATGGCGGTGCTAAAGATGAGTGTTCATACTAACTGCGCAGACGCAGACGTCACAAGCAGCCACCAGCACCTCAAAATATTCTAGCCGATAATCTCAACGAAACGCTTACGTACGCTGTAACATGATGAATGTGTTGTCGTGTCTGCACTGTACTGTACTGTTCTGCACTGTGCGGTGCTGGTAGATGTGAATAAACCTTTGAATGGTTACCGTACCACGCGGTACAAGCAGGCTGGTCTGAAGCATTTTCCAGTGACGACACGTAAAAGTTTTTTTTTCTGTATTTGATCGAAAAGGTTAAAGTCTATCAGGTAAGGTCCTGTTACACCTGTATAGAAAAGTATAACTTTCCCTTTATACAAACCTGCATAGTATTTTATTACCACAGATTATGAAGAAACAATGGGTAATATCATTGCCACCGCGCTCCATAGAAATAATCTTAGATACTTCTTTAGTTGTGTGTATTACTATGCTTTTTTTTAAAATATTTCCACACCGACACAAGAAATAGGATCAAAATAATTTTTAAAATTCATCAAAAAATATCCAAGAGCGCATCAATTCAACTTGTCAGAGAAATGTGGAAACGCTCTAACTAAAACGTGATAATATGCATCTATCTATATATACAAAAATCAATGTAAGTTTGTTTGTTTCTTTGTCCTTTATGTGTGGCTATATTAAGATTAGGAAATGTTTTAAATTTTCAAAATATCTTCTTTCCACCCTCGCGAAGGTTTCTGGATTATTACAACAACATGGAAATACACCTGAATAGCTATTTTACCATTACAAAAACTCTTACAAAACGTCAACCGTGTCACACTTTGAGAATGACATTTTTGCAAACCATAGATAGTTTTAATCAAAATTCAATTTTCGAATAAACTGTTAATTATTAATTTAATTAAAGTGCTTACCTAAATCGAATATACTTTGAATAAAATCAAGAATTATAGGTACCTATGTTAGGTACCAAAATTGATGATTTTTCTTAAACAAAATTCGATTTTCAAATAAACTCTTTAACTGAATGAATTTTCACTGAGAGTTTGTCTGTTTTCGTGTATGAATGCAATGTTCGTAGGTGTATCCGCTATAGACTAAAAAAACTACTGGACCGATTTACGCGCAGTTTTTTTGCAAAATGATCCGTGTTGTCCGGAGAAGTTTATAGGTTGGGCTAGAGGGTAGGGGTAGGGGTAAGGGTAACATATCACAACCCCAAAGTTAATCAAAACCATTCTTAACCCCGATCAACGCCGGGTACTTCAGTTAGTTCATAATAAAACAGACTTGATTCTAAAAACACCGGTTTAAAAAAAGAATGTGCACACAAAAATACGGAAATCTTTTTTATTGCGTTGGCTCGGAGTGCGTTTGTAGCTTTCTTCGCGGAGACATAAATTTGATTAAAAAAATGCGATTGAAATGAAAATAATGCGATTCTTTATCGTAAGTAAGCACCATTATTTCTCCCTCTTTATGACAAATCCACTGGTCTGCCGCCAAATACTTTTATAGTTTCTAGTTCAGTACTGCAAATTCTCGCTGACTATTTATTTGCCGCTAAAATGTTTATGGTCGCCGGTCGATGAACTCGGTTATAAAATAAGTATACACAAAACACGATCACGCAAGGGATACATGTTTTTTTGTTTTTATTGGACGCACGTGCATGGCGCGTCTTAGGATTTGTTCGGAGGATGAGGGAACTGGAGCGGTTTTTTTTGGAGGTATGCGTGTGGAGGGGTCGTTTTAGAATATTGTCGGTTTTGTTGATATCGAAAAAAATGATAAATAATAACTGGGGCGAAAATAAAACCACTTTTGTTGTTTGCCATTTTGAGTAGGTGCGGCTTAAATTAATAAAAAATATTTGTGTTTGTGACAGAATAACGAAATATGAAATCAGTGATTATGACAACAGAACTGTTGAACACAAGTGCAAGTGCTCAATTCTTTTAGGCGTTCAGGTCATGATTCAACACATTATGCACGTTTCTTCCATTTTTGTTTATCAATGACCATGAGTCAAAGACAGATACGACAATAATGTGCAAAGAATGGTATTTTTAGGCCGACTTGGCGTTAAGTAATTTCCTTGTATTATTTATAATTTATTCTGGTTCTTAGAAAATGACACAGCTTTTTAAATTGCAAATGCAGTGATATGAAAACTACTGCTATTTTTCATGCGACTACAGATTGTTATATCATACACAATTTAAATAAAATAGAAATATTGCTCCATATGACTTAAACTATGTTTAGTAACCAGATATTAATAGCCAGATCCTTCCTAACCACCCTCTCCTTCCCCTCCCACCGCCCCCGGCCTCACAAATTCCCCCTTTCTGAACTCTTTTCCATAAATGAGGTCTCATATGTTTTCTTACTTTTTTTATATGAATACCCCACAAGAGTCCCAACTGCTCCCAACCGTCTGGGGCCAGTGAGACTATGGCATCTCCAATTGGGGAATGTTGTGTGGCTGATGGTATTGTGGAGGGGAAGGAGAAGGGGAAGAGGAAGGTGGGGAAATACCTGGCTATTCAGATCTGGTCACCAAACACGGCTAAAAACCATTTAAGGCAACGTTTCAATTCTGAATGGTGGTCTTTCACCAGGGCGACACGAGAGTATCTTCCACTCTGGAACGTGCGCAAATATACTATATATTATTTTTTAATTAATTAATTGTGAAACAACACAAAGTAATTAAATAAAAATTACTTGCACACGCCGGGATTTGAACCCGCGACCTTCGGATTCATAGTCGAGAGCCTTACCCCTCGACCATGCAGGCCGTCAAAGATATTTGCCGTCATTTGTGTTTCATCCTACAATATGGGTCTCTTGAAGGCGCAGGTTCTCTTTTTTATTCCCTCAAAAAGACACTCCACACAGCATCCTCAAAGATGCCCGGAAAGAAATTATTTTTTTCCCCAGAGACTTTTGCGTGAAGTTAATAAAATAAAGATTTAAGAATTACATATTGGAAAGTTAATTATTTCCGACCATAGTAAATTGTAAAATAAAATTATTATTCAACTTGCTTCCAAAATATTTAAGGTAAAAATCGGTTATAATAATATTGATTCTGAACCGTTTGATCCGTAAAAAGATTGATCCAATTTTTCGGTAACTTAACAGATTCACAATAAACACGTTATAAACCGTACAGTGTAGCCTACACCCGGACCTAATTACAGTAATAATGTTTGTAGTGAAATGCCGGCAGGTTGGCACTGTGGCACTGTTGCCAGCCTCGAGAGCGGGAAATACCAAGTCAAATTACATCCCGTCCGCCTGAAAAATTTCCATAAGATGAAATTAAGAACAAAAAAAAACTCGCGAAATGATAGGGCATTAATGATGTAATACGAATAGAGGACACGTTTCAATGATCAGCAGAGATAATGATATAGCATAATACCAAGGACCAATTATTACAAAATATTTATGAAGCTACAAGAGCCTAAGCTGTTATAAGATGAATAAGTCGATATCTGCTATGAGATTTCCGACATCCATCCGGGAATAACATTTAAAAAAAATTGCTTGAAGTCGACCAGATCTGAATAGCAAGGTATTTTTCATCCTTCCACTTTCTTATCTCTTTCAAGGATGTGGGGATGCAAACATACTCCAAATTATGAATGCTATGGTCCTACTAGCTCCGGGCACTTAAGATTAATATCAATAATCACATAAAAAAAACATTTATTTTAAAGATCTCTACAATCAGGTACACAAACATATTCAGTAATATTATTTTCCTACACAAAATTGATTTACGTGTGAATAAAGAGTAAAAGAAAAATCGAGAGTAGCAAAATATGTGCTTTCAATAATAATAATAATTGGATGACTTGTATGGCGTCGTTGGGGCGCTGTTCAAATAAGATTTTAAAAAGGAAGTGCCGCCATCTTGTTTTAAATTCGCCTACTTCTGCATTCCTCTTGTCTGCATCCTTCGCATTATTTAACTTTTAAAAAACTGTAGGAAAGATCGGTTACTGTTCGATATTATTTGATTCGGTTAACTTTCTACGCCATTATTAAAACACGTTTAATATTCAAATTATACGTATAATACCGTATAATTGTAGGATGCAAAGCGTTACTAAATGAATGGTTCAATGACTCACCCGTCCACCGTCCACTGTCCCAGGCTGAAAAACTTGTATTTTGTTTTATCTAATTCATTCCGAGCCACGAAATGAGAAATCGTTTCTCTTTACATCACAGTTTTACATTGTGATTAATGCTTCCCGTTTTTATCCGCGAATATTTGATAATTAATCGATTATGTTGTGATCCATTTGCATTTTGCAAATTGAACATTGAAACTACATAGTAACTACATAGTAACTACATACCCCAATAAAACAGCTCTGTTGGTCATAAGATATAGACAAGGCCCGAATAGTATTCCTGCAGCTACCCTGAACGGTGTGATCCCGAAGGTGACTGAAGAAACCAAATACCTAGGACATATAATCACCAGTACTCTGATGGATGGTGATGACATCGATATGCAAAGACGAGCTCTCAGTGTAAAATCGAATATGCTCAGTAGAAGATTTCGCCTTTGTAGTACCGCTGTGAAAAGGACTCTCTTCCTTGCCTTCTGCGCAACGTTGTACACATGCGAACTCTGGGCAAACTACAAAAAGAGTAGTATGGAAAGACTTCGTGTACAGTATAATAACGCCTTCCGCATAATGTTTGGCCTCCCCAGATACTGCAGCGCTTCCAGTATGTTCACAGAGGGGCGAGTTTCCGGTTTTGCAGCCCTTATAAGATCCAGGGTGGCTGGAATGAGGGAAAGAATAAACAGCTCCAGGAATATCTTCATCATGGAAGCCCGCCTCAGTCCAGCCTCCAGCATCGACGCATACTGGACAAATATATTGGCCCCTCATAATATAAGTGCCCAGCACCTTAAAGGATTTTTATATACTTATTTAGTTAAATTCTTATTTTTTTATTATTTTTAAATCTTTATTTTATTTTAATTTTTGTTTTATATGTGATGTATCACCTTACTACTGTCTCTCTTGTACATATTTTGTATATATATATATATTTTTTTATAACTATTGCATGTATATTTTATATGGAATGTGTGGGACTGCACTAACCTCCCCACATACCGGAATAAACATTTATTATTATTATTATATAATTCTATCGTACGGTGGGTCATATAGATAGGGTGGGGGAGAAGTTACTTAAGTTCAGTTTAAATTACGCTAAAAGTACAACGAATTCATGAGACCAATGAAACTGAGAGAAGGAAATAAGTATAAATTATGTCGAAGGGGATAAGGTCAAAGTGGGAGGCGGATAGCACCTGGCACCTCTGCCATAGGTCACCCCCAATGGTTATCTACGTTTGGTTACTTGGCAGGGGTGTCCGGGCTCATGGGGCCGATTGAGGGAGACCCCTTGACCTCTCCAGCCGGACTCTCTCGACCTATCCGCCTTGCACTGTAGTGGGAAGGATGAATTAATACGTCCGTCACTCTTGGAAACACTGAACCCCAAATTCCTAACCATCCTTCATACCTTTTTTCTTCCCAGAACTTTCTCTCATTTTCCTTAAAAATACCCTCCACACAGCATCCCCACAGATATAATAATAGATTGTCTATAATTAATGATACGATAGAGCACTGGGAAAAAAACATATGTACAGCGCCCTTGAGGTAATTTTTCACACAAACGGCGCTATACCAATCATCGAAATATTATGTAATTTCAAATTTAAAACATATGAATAACACTTTAATATTATGTTATTGACTTTATATGATGAGTTATGAACACGATATTTTTCATCACATTTTTTAACTAACTAACCATCACGCCGTTTCCGCAGGAATCACGCCGCAGGGGTAGGCAGAGAAGACGGACCGCCAAACAACTCCATCTTGGCATACACTTCTTGCTACATTCACATTCATACATTCTCTTCTGCTATTCCGACTTCTGACATGGCCCGACTGAAGTATTTGATTAACTCGATCGTGTCATGTCTTCCTCGCATGTCCCGGGCTTCTTCTTCCACTCACATTAGCGTCATATATTCTCCTTGCACTCCTTTCTTCGTTCATTCGCTCTACATGCCCGAACCATCTACAAACAGTACGATACTAAATCTCTCCTTATTGTGTCGAGAAGTGCCGATTAGTTCAAATAATACAGGCAGCTTCTATTTGTTTTAACAAATAGTATTCTATAATGTTATCTACTACGTGAAAAACATAACAGGGTAAACATAAAAAAAAAACATAGTAGGTTAAGTAGGGTCCACCCTATTCGACCCCAGCCCATTTGGCACAAGTCGTGGGTATATCCCTTATTTCTGTTGAATTTACCCTTTTTTAGCCGGGTACTTCAATCCTCCAACGTGGTGGCATTTCTCCAAGAAATACGACATAACCCAACACCTACAAAAAAACATAAAATCCGCACCCTTTCAGATTTTTAAACAAACCTTTTTAGTTTTTCTTTGTTTGAAAATTACTACTTTTATATTAACGGAACACTGTCCAATCACACAATATACAGAGCATCTCCTGTCCCGATCCTATCTTCCTCTTCCTCTCCCCCCTTCCTTCATATTTTGTTTTTTTTTTTAATAAAACATCTGTACTTAACCACTGTTAGCACAAGAAACTTTGTTGGCTTACCTTTCCTTTGTATATAAATCTGTATTAAAAGCCGTTTGTTTCTTACAAATAAAAATAAATAAATAGTAATAAATCCAGAAAACAAACAATCGATACCGATAAAAACCTATTTTTACTATAAATATTGGTTTCATGAAATATGTATATAAAATGGCCACCGGAGAGAAAACCGTTCGAAGCTTTTACAGTGAAAACCCAAAGGCCGGGTTAATTTGGAACGCGAGCGTTGGAACACTTTTGACCGCTTATAACGCAAGATTGAGCTTGCACAAGTAGAGTTTTACAACACAACTGTTTTTGCAACTTTGATACCATTTTACATTTTGCACAATTTTAATGCAAACAATCTTGATCAATTTTATTCAATCGGCAAGATACTCGTACATTTTCAAGACAAAATATGCTTGTTATTAAAAATAATAAATTAAGTGTCCTCTGAAATTAAATGATTAAATATTATTATTATAGTAATTATTTAAGGTAGATTTCTCATAGGTAATTTGTGTCAAACTATCATGTATTATGAAGCGTGGTTGATCCAGAACTTTAAAATTAGTACAAAGATTGACAATGACCCAGTGGCGTCCATTGCTTTCTAATCAAAGGTAAGTTGCGGGTAGTTTTTCAAGATCGGTTTCCCCTGATTGTTGTGTCCAACTGAACTGAGCGTAAGTTCCTTAGCTATTTGACCGCTCCTACGTAAAGTATCGTAACTTCAAAATCGGAACATTACAGGAGAGTGGTTTAAAAAGACAGAAGTTCGGTGCGAATCGAATTTTTTATTGTTTTACACCAAATTTGGGACCTTTATTTTCAATTACGTCCAAATTTGATGCAAAACGATCAAGAGCTCGACTTCCACCAAGCTTCTGTCTCTTTAAACGACTCTCCTGTAAAGTTCCGATTTTGAAGTTACGATCTTTAAGCAGGAGGGGTCGATATATAAATAATACGATTTTTTTTATCATATTTTTAATTTCTATTTATTTTTCAGACAATTTTTATAATATTAGCGATTATTGTAAAGAATGATGTATATGTACTGTAAATTATTAATACATAGTAGAGTATCGTGAACACCTCACTAGGAGAACCTGTATTGAGGTGTTCACGTATTTATGATATAGTTTAATGATATACTTTATAATAAATGAATTAAAAATTACTTTGTATTCACCACTTTATTAATATATGCATATCAACATGTTTCGAAAGCGATGGTTTCCTCATCGGGAATATATAGAATACTAATAATAATAATATATAGAATAATAGATATGCTTTATAGTTCGTTTTTATTGGGGTAGGCACAGCCTTTCAGCCTTCATAGACTGCACGCCGCTGCAATGACCTAATATTAGGTAGTTTGCTAATACCATTTTGAGACCGAAAATGGCCTAATTAAATAATTTCTCACTCGACTGCATAAATTGCCCAAACGAAAAACGAACGAATTGAAACTTTACAAATTAGATTTTGTAGCTACCTACTTATATTTAGATATAACGCCGCCATATTGTTCACTGGCTTGTCAAAAGTTGCTGATTTGTCAATAAATTTGTTTAATGAATAATGAGTTTCTTCTTCTTATAAAATTTCAATAACTAGCAAACTTTAAGTCATCGATGTGAAAAAATTCATCGGTAAGTAGGTACCTGCCGAACCGACCTACTTTTTATTTATTTTTCTTTCGGTGAGTAGGTACCTAGTTACCTACCGGTCGGGAAAATAGGTGCCGGCTACCGGTGTTGTAACTTCTAACCCCGTTTTTTTTTATTCTCATAGTAAAAATTAAAATATAAAATTAAATTAAGCCAAATAAAAAGTTAGAACTTCTTTTTGTGACATCATTTTGTTTCTGTGGCCAAAGTATCACTATCGTGAATAACACGATCCATGTAATAATGCACCAAGTTTCTGTTAGATTAATAAACATTGTCGTTTGTGACTAAATTAATCATAAGCTTTATTGCGTGTACCATACAAGTTGCGCCTTATTGTTGCATTTCTAGTATCATGTACTTTTAGTCTTCTATTTTGCAGTAACTATCGTGTACAACAACAACTATATTACATTCTTAATGTACTTTTATTTCTATACTTACCACTACTGTCGCTACATGGCGCTGCTCTCCAAATCAAACACGAGAAAGCTTTCTCTATTGAGTTGGGCAGTTTTTGTTAAATTAATTTATACTTTTTTTTATTACCTATTAAGATATTTCTGTACTATTAAATATTTTATATGTATTTATATTAAATAAAAAATGATGTAAACACATTTATTGGTGATATTCACCCGCCGTTTGTATAATGTTATATTTTGTTTTTGCTTCTAATAAAATAAATTACGAATTCGAAGACCTAAGCTAAAGTCACAATAATTCGAAAAAACAGCCCTACGCCCCTGCGATACATTTTTCTGCAGAGTTTCATGTTTTAATTGGTGCCGGAAAATTAAGGCGGCCGTGCGTTGGGCGAAATAAAGTAGGTACATATAACATTTATGAATGTTATAAGTACCTACTTTATTTGGGCGAAATAAAGTAAGTACTTATAACATTTATCTTTGATACAATTTGAATATTGTATTCGATATGCGTCAGTTCGGTCATAGAGTTTGCGCGATTGATTTTTCTTTGTTGGCCAAATAGGTCATTCGGATGCACGGCTCCCGAAGGGAACGAGGCGAATAATGTCAACGCTTCAAGAGACTCGCTAGAAACTAGAAAAATCTTTCAACAATAGATGACGACAAAACCACCAAAGCAACTAACAAAAGTACTACAAAGAAATGCAACTAAAGTTTCTTCATTTTCGACGTCATTTGTTTCTGTTTTTTTTTTTAATAGCTGGATTTTTTTCTCTTTTAACAAGAGTGACATAATAATAATAATTATTATAGATACGATGTTGCAAATGACAGAGTAATGAGATTAGATAATATTTAATTCAAATTTCGCATTTCTAGATTGTAATGCCAATGCCAAATATCACGATTTGGTACTTACCTACTTTATGTTTAAGGTACCTACGTTTTTCTTTGTCGTGTTCCAACAAGATTGGGTTTATAAAGAAAGTTTGACCGCAAGATAGAGGTATTTTTCTTTGTCTAGTTGCGATGTTCCTGGATTGACCAATTCCACAGCAGAGAGGTACTGGTGTAGTGTTTAGTTGACCGGTGGAATAGTATTGATGTGGCAAACCTTGACATAAAACAAGATAATAAGTTCTCCCTCTTTATAAAAAAACTACTCTCGACGGAGCTCTCAGGGACAGGATCCCCTTCATTAGCCGAGAGGTGTTGATGAAGGAAGAGATAGAACAGGCAGTGTGCGTGGCTTACCTCAGCGCCCTGCGGGTTGATGAGCACCAGCACCTCGTCCTGATCGGGTTCGTGCGCGCGCACCTCCCCGCTGACCTCGCGGCCGTTGAAGGTGAGGAAGACCCTCTGCCCCGCCGCCAGCAGCAGGCCCGCCGTGCCGCGGAAGCCCGGCCCCACGAGCTCGTGCGCGGCGTACTCCCTGCTGGGGCGCTTGCCGCCACCCATAGTGGCAATAGTACCCATAGAACCCTTGCTACCCAGGTCGAAGCGCACCGAGTAGCGAGTGTTGGGAGTCAGGTTGATGCAGTTGTTGTTCTCGGGAAAGGTCGGCGGGGTCTTGACGGCGTAGATCACGCCAGAGTAGTACTTGCCGTCCTCCATGGGAGCCACCACGCGCGTCCCGATGATGGACCGCTTGGCCAAACGCTTGCCTGTCGACATCTTATTACGAACAACACACACACGGCTAAACTTCACGCACGCTACAGTCAAAACGCAACAGATTATTCAAGATTCAACGTTTGACAACACTGGGGAAAAGCGACCAATGTCTCGGAGGATATTTTAATTCAAAGTTTCAAACAGTTTGTAAACACTCGGGATTTCACCGGCACACTTTGGGGAAGAGATATAATCGGGGTACAAATCCACACTTTTCCAGGCACGTAAATAGAGGCTTTATTATAACAATCTCACACTGGAAGAAGGATGTTTTCACAAAACAACGTCCTTGTAATACAACCGGCACACTGAAAGTTTCTGCCTGAAAACTTGGATGCGGAGGAAACTCGTCGAGGGCTGCTTCACCCGTAGATGGCGCTCGCGGACACAACTGACACACTCATGGCTAAGCTTCTGGATGCACAAGCCACCGTTCAACATAATAATATTATATCGATTGACGACGGTGTCCAAAACCGCACACGAACAAAGAAAAGCGACAATTTCCTAGCGGATGCGACGCGACCTCACTAACAGCGAGACAAAAGATAACTGAGCGAAAATGCAGCCGGAGACCGGCCGGCGTATGCGAAACCGCTTGGGTATTACATTACGCTATCCGAAACACGTCGCATTTTGCATTACCTCCGTCCCCTTACAAACACGCTCCTCTGTCCCTCTCGCGCCGGACGCGTGTCGGATTACTCGATACACGTTTGTTTTGGTAATCAGCTGTTCGGCGTTGGAGCGATACAGCAACATAGTCTTATGAAAATTGAAAGAGACGAAAGTTGAACTGGCTGCTTTAGTAATACACGCACGTCTCTTTAGTAATACACGCACCCTCTCTACTGTCACTTCTGACAGGGTCTTCTTTCTTTGTTTTGGTACCCAGCTGTTCGGGCTTGGACGGAGATGGAGAGATAGAAAAGCCTAATAAAAAGCTATGGAATGTAAATCAAATTTAATAATCTTATTAAGTTCTGCAAGTATTTTTAGTTTTCTTTTGCCCATAGCCTTCTCATGTATATAATGCCAATGACAAGTAGGATTTAAACACTAACTTCAATGTCATGCAATGTGCATGACATTGAAGGTATATTGCGAGGGGTATATTGCGAGGATGAAGGTATTGAGAAGGGGACGGAGATGGAGCAGGGAAGGTGGGGAAGTACCTAGATAATCAGATCTGGTCACCAAACACGGCTAAAGTCATTTCAAACAACGTTTCGATTCTGAATGGTGGTCTTTCACCAGGGCGATACCAACAATATCTACCACTCTGGAACGTGCCGCAAATATACTACATATTATTTTTAATTAATACGTTGTGAAATAACACAATTTAATCAAATTAAATTTACATGCTTAATTTGAGCCCTCGACCACCGGATTCGTAGCCAAGGATCATAACCACTCAACCACAGAGGCTGTGAGAAGTATCAATGTTTTAATATAAATAGAAAAATGATTTCATTTTATATGATTATGATGATATAAAACGTATAACAATAATATAAATAAACAAAGTAAATCGTTCCCATTACGGCCGCATTACACGTTAGAGCAGTGGCGCCCGGGAAACGTAGGTCGCTTCCCGCCGGCCGGCGCCCGGTGCCGCACCAGCTGACAGATAACAACAAAACCACGTGACCCCAAGCGCGCCCATTGGTCGGCAGGGATCTGACCCAGTTTCATACGTATTCGACGCTGTAGACCGAGTAGACTAGTGTTTCTCAAACTTATTTGAGCCATGCCCACTTCAACGCTTCAAAAATCTCCATGCCCCCAATGATTTATTTATATACATTCTTCTTCTTCTTCTTCGGTGAAGGCGAGTCGGTGGAGGTCATAGAGAGATGCTGAGGCAATTCAGCCAATAGACGGCATCGAAAGTCACTTAGTTCAGCACTGATGTGCCATAAGGAAACTGATAATCATAATAATAATAATACTTGGATGATTTGTATAGCGCCGTTTTTTCGAAAAACCACCTCAAGGGCGCTGTACAAATACTTCTTGCTGGGGTTTGTCTTATTATATACATATACAGAAAACATACTTACCTGGTAGGGCACTCCAGATGAAAACGTTAAATTACAATGTTTTGGGCTGAGATGATATGACTTTGCACGCACAGGACTCATATATTAGAAAACACTGTACGTTGCATGACATTGAAGTTAGTGTTTAAATCCTACTTGTCATTGACATTATATACATGAGAAAGCTATGGGCAAAAGAAGAGTAGGCATTTATTTGAAACATGATTTTATTTGAGACTTTTGATAATAATTATTCTCATTTACAAATATTGTAAAGTAATTTTTATCTTTGATATGGATGCGACATTGGACTATTGTCTATTACGTGTCTATGGATTGGATATCCGGGGAGAGGAAACGGAGACGACAGGCGGCGGTTCAACATTGCGGAGAAATAACCTGACACGAGCGGTGGAACGTGACGTTTTTTTGTGGGAAAGGTTATTTTATAATTTCCTTTTTTTTCGTTTGTCCCTAAGTGGACGCCGAGGTGCGTCCATTTGATTTACCCGAAGTGGGTATGAGTAAAACCGCGAAAATCCTCTTATGGATTTAATTTTTGTTCGAAGGGGAAATGGGTTGAAATAAAAAAAACAAATAAGGTTATGAAACGCAATCGCGTGTGCCGTGAGTGATGGAGAAGGTCCCTGCAGAAAGGTGAACCGACATCGACGGCTAGTTGCTGGAACTTCGTCCAACCAGTGATATAAGGTTGTATCCTTATTTACTTTTTGCCTGACCACACGGGAGCTGTGGTGGATCCTGAAGAGATGTCATCATCTTCACTAATGGTGACCGTGGTGATCGGTGAGCCGCAGGCCTGGAGCGGCCTTGCTTTCTGCTGAGTAGATGACGCTGACCACAAGGGCCATTACTTCATGAAGCAAATCTAAATAATTCGTTTAAAACTTAACCTTTCTCTCTACTCTCTTCTCTTTCCTCTAGTAGTAATAATTATTATATTAAGACCATATTTTCTTTATTAATAAGGTTTTATTTCTTGTATCATGGTCTTCCTCACAACATCCTCCTACCACATCTACCAATCTTATCCACGCATCCTGGGAAACCAAAGTCATATTTAGCGCCCCTGTAAGGGAGCGTTGCAGGTAAGCGCGCAATCTACTGATGCTACTAACTAACTAACTAACTAACCATCACGCCGTTTCCCCGCAGGGGTAGGCAGAGAGGACGGACCGCCAAACAACTCGATCTTGGCATACACTTCTTGCTTCATTCACATTCATACGTCGTCTCATACATCGTCTCGCAATATTTATAATTATTTGTTTATTAGGTATGCAGCTGAAACATTCATGGATCGTTTCCGAATAACGATAAAGGGGATATTCTTCTACGATGTCTTCTGTTGTTTCAATATGTCTACATTCACAAAGTTCGGAATCCTTTAAGCCCCATTTATGCATCATATACGCGCAACGGCTGTACCTGAACCGGATGCGGTTTAATGAGGTCCACGTCATCCGAGGGAGGTAGAACTGGATCTTTAATAGTAGGTTCTACAAGGTGCTTGGTTTTTACGTCCGAGGACTCCCACAAAGGTTCGCACGACTCTTCAGAAGAGCATCGTGATAGAAACAGTCTGTCGCCTTCAGTCCAAAAAGGTTTCCTAGACGTCAGGCGGCTGGCCGGGAGGTTTGCAAGCTCATTTTCATGTGGAATGTTACTATTCACGACCTTTTTGTATTCTCTGAGCATTGTTTTTCATTAAATCTGTATTTTCAAAACATTAACTTATCTTCTTAACTTCTTAAAAAGAAAGGCAAATATTCCCGGGTTACGAATAACCTGAGAATATTTATAAATCTCCTGCTACCATCACAGTAAGCGAAAGATGTTACTTGTGTTGTAATGGAGGACTTTGCCAACCGAGGAATTGATCTCACGACCCCTGGTTGAGACCCAAACGCGATGCCAACTCAGCCACTGACTGGCCTATAATTTACTGTACATTGAAGTTTAAATTGAAGTTGCCACCACTTTTTGCCTGATCGGTATTAATTCCTAGCTATATTGTCTATTTTAAGGAATTAAACTTGTTTTTATAGTACATTAAAAAGGTAGCTGCAAAATTTAAAAAAAAATGCCCTTAGCCTCAACCAGCGGATCTCGAATATTATCGGCCACGAACCCTAAAAATCTGCTGAATGTTGGCGAAAACCCAGTTCCATCCCATATATTTGATATATGATTTTTACACAAAAAAAATTCCATTCCCCTTCTTAAATTAATGTGAAAGAAAGGCAATCCATTGATATCGCAGGAAATTTGTGGGATTTCTTCTGAACATATTTTTCTTTTTGCGCTAGTCCCAATTTCCCTAAATCATTGAGATTATATTAACTATCCCCTTCCGGTGCCATATTCTCGGTTGCCTGTGCCAACATTTTTGCTCCTAACGTATTAATATTTCATATTTTTTTATAACCCTAAATTTTGCAGAATAATCAACCATAATTAATAACTGTTGATAGATTGTATTATTATTTTTGGCTTAAAAAGCAATATTGTTATGAATTGTATGTGGTAACTCGGGGTCTTGCACCGGGCAGCTCGTTATAATTTGACACCGTAAAGGAATTGTTAACAAACTCACACTTAATATTAAAATCATGAGTTTTATCAGTACAAAACACCCTAACGTATATAGTTATACACTGAACAACCGTAGCGTATTTTCTGGACATAAAATGGAGCGCCCCAGAATAACTTTTGACCCTCAACTATCATTTACTAATCATGTCAATATCATTACCATAAACAATGAATATGTTGGAATTCATTATAAGAATATCAGAAGATCTCAAAAATATACAAACATCGAAATTACTTTATACCATATAACACTCGTTAGAAGGCTTGTACGAAGCATCCTACGTATTTACCATAGAAATTCTAGATAAAAAAAATACGATACTTATTTTTGCGTCTCCACGGATTATACTTTATTTTATTTTATTTACATTCACATTTTTATTGGGTACATTAGTATTTACCAAAGATAGTTATTTATTATCTATCCTTGACAATATCAATCAAATTTTATTCTCGGTATGATAAACTGCCATTCTCTTGAAACTCGAAGATCCTTTACTCTGCTAAACATTTAAAAAAAATTAATTAACGGCGACGTATCGAACAGTGGGGTTCTGACAAAAAATCAGCCTATTGTGCCGTAGTCCCACACTCAGGGACGTCGCCACAAAATGTTATATTATTGAGCAAGTCGTAAAAATATGTACCCGAGATTCACCCTTGGGGAGAACGACCCGCTATCTGAATACGGCAAAATTCGACGTATTCTTCGACTCTTTCAATGAGTTTTCAAGGTTTTTGCCATTTTGAAAAAGCCAATTGAAAAAAAAAACGGCTGGATGTGCTTAGAATGTCAACGAGATAGCCGAATTTGAATATCGTGATAATTTTTTTCTATATTTTAAGCGGATTGCAGGATTTGAATTTCTGTGATGTCATAGCGCGCCAAAATCTAATTTTGGAGACTCGATATATTAACGGTACCCTTATAAATAACCTCTTAAATTGTCTTATCAGCAATCCAAAAAATTTATAAAAAAATTGCACATTGTGTCTTTGACAATTTTACATGAGCGGGCCTGCAGAGAACTTTCCTTGTTCCGTGATGCAGAACTAATCTACCATTAGGAATGCCCCTCGGTAGAATAACCATGCTCTTAAATGAGCTAACGCCTTATGTCGACATTTTCCACGTGAATATTATTAAATTCAAAATGGTAATAAGTATGTAATGAACATTGGCTAATAATGGAATGTACTGTTATTAGAATAATTCTGTAAATGTACATATAAAATAAAATAAATAATTATACGTAATAATCTGTAATGTTATGAATCAATGTGGAAAAATTAAATAAAATCTCTCTAACAAATGTTGAAGGTACTTTCAGTCTTCATACAAGTATGAATGTCACATCTTGTTCCGCGAATGTGAAAAAAAAATTATGACCCTCCCAAATGGAGTAAAATTTTAGTCAACTCAAGGTGAAAGCATTAAAAAATATTACCGATTTTATTAATTCGGAAAGAATCAAACGCAGATTCTAACGAAATTTTTCACTCTATGAAAAAAAGTAATTAATACCAATGTGCTCCGCACTTTGAGAAACACTGTCAGTAGACCGTACTTTTGGGCACCTCATCAAAAAATGTGTGTAAATACTAGATCGCAGCATTCTCAGGAAAACTGTGTCAATCTGTTACTTCTGTTTTTGCGCACCTCATCAAAAAAGTAATCATTATTATTGATGTCTTAATACGTATCAGTATTATTGAAATGACTTTTCATTGGGTTTTAATTACTAGCGGTTTTGATCGTGTTTTACAAGACCGTTTTATAATTTGTTTGATAATTAATAACCAGTGCAAATTAAATCAAAGGCCATGTTATTTTTTTTTATATTTAGGGGCTTATCATAGTTTCGCTTTGATTTGGTTTAGATGCTTTTTGATGAGTGTGCATTGTTTTGCTAGCATCACGTTAGTTCGTGTTTTATTGGAGGTGTATTGCAATAGAACAAGGAATTTTAGGAAAACTGAAATATTGTGTTGTCTACCATGCAAAACAATATTTAATATATTCCAAACAAAACAACAATCGTTTCTGTGTGAACAGTGGTAAAAAAACACATATTCGAGAGATGGGTAGATTTCTAATTGTATTTATTTTACGTTTTACGGAAATGGTGATCATAGAGTATATTTTGAGAATGTGCTATTTCAACACCTTTTTAAAAAATAAAATTGATTTCGCTGTATAAATAAATATGAATAATTTATAGATTTACGCCATTTATTCAATTATTACGAAGCGGGGTTTTGATTTGTTTTATATGCTAGACATTCCTGAATATAGGTACTGAAATACCGGCCCTTTATTATGTTAGACTTAGAACTTATTTTGTATCATAGTGACATCTATCGGAATTTTCCCAAAACATTTCCATTAATTCATCCAAGTTCGCTACCTCGATTCAACTAGCTTACAATTTCCACCGACAGTCATCTGCAACTTAATTAATTACGGGACTTTATTCGAAGGTTTTAGTTTTTTTTCTGAAGTAGGAATGATTTTCTAGACAGTGATAGCCACTAAAATGGCGGTCATTGGCGAGAAAGGTAATTTATAGTCCTTTTTTTTACGTAAATTTGCCTGAAATGGCTTTCATACCAGTGTAACTACGTTCATGTGAGGGAAAAAGCCGTTGAAATCTGCTTTCTTTTTTCAAATTGAAAAACATGATGTGAATCTATACGGAATCACATAATTTATTTGTCAGCTTCTTTGATTGGAAATCATGACAAAGGGTTTAATTAATAGCAGGATCATTATAATGTAAGTGAGGTAATTTTCCCACAATAATGGCTCTATAAAAACGCAATGTATTATGTCGTCCCGTTAGAGGTAAAAGTTACCAGCGGCGTGCACTCCATAAATGCAGAATGGCTGTGCCTACCCTAATAAAAATGAACTTTAAAAATAAATTGTAAAATACGATTTTTTTTAATCTCAAAATGTATGTTTTCGGAACGGAATATATATTAAAATACCATTTTAAAATATTCAATGCATATTTCAGGGGGTAGTACTCGTATATCTCCCGCTCTATTTAATATGCACATAAACAACCTCCTACAAGAGCTCAACGATTTACGGATTAGTTGCCATATCTGCGGACAAAGGAGTAATAACAGTATTGTACAGAGCCCGCAGATACTTTAATAGTACACAACTGCTGACCCTGTACAAATCGCAAGTGCGCCCCATTGTAGAATTTGGCAGCCACCTCCGGTCGGGAGTCCCAAAATATCTGAAAAAAAACCTTGACTCTGTGCAGAAATGGGCGGTCCGTTTGATAGATTAGCCTATCTTAACAAATGGGTTGCAATCTTTGGAGCACAGACGTCGGGTGGGAATGCTGTCCTTGTTCCACCGGTATTTTAATGGAAGATGCTCCGAGGAACTAGCGTCATTGATCCCTTCGGCACCGGTGCATAGTCGGGAAACACGCCAAACGCGCGCCCAACATTTGCACACGGTTGACATTTGTCACATGAGAACGGGTCGCTTCTACGACTCGTTCTTGTGTTCAACAGCTCGGCTGTGGACTGATCTGCCGGCCTCTGTGTTTCCTCCATCCTATAACATGGGTCTCTTCAAGACCCAAGTTCACTCCTTCCTATCCTCTAAAAGACCCTCCACACAGTATCCCCAAAGATGATATAGGCCTTGAGGGAAATTATTTCCTCCTTGGTCTCCTGTGTGGAGTTACTGTAAAAAAAAAACATCAACTACGCGGATGACATGGTGCTGCTCGCACCAGTGGCGTGCATTGATCTATGACTTTGGATGCCGTGTGTATTTTTTTAAGTTCAGGTGTGAATTGTGCATTGAATATTTACTGGAAATTCTATTATCTTACTAAAAGTATTTTGTAAGATAATAGAATTAAATTTCTCACACTGAAACAGTTTATCAATGTGGTGACATCAAAATTCATTTTGTTCAAAAATGTTTCGGTTTTCCTAGGGTAGGAAGATTTTTTAACGTTTGGAACGTCTTTATGAACTGCACGCCACTGGCTCGCACCCTCGATTAAGGGGATCCACTTTTAAAAATTTGAACGAAATCACGCATTCTTTATTCAGGTTGCGAAAAGGTTGACATTACCGCTTAACGCCGGCCGGTTCCTCATCACCAAAATGCGTGTTTTATTTTATTTTGCAAAGCTCAGGCATAAATATTAAAATGTTTTTAGGTTATATTCTAAAATAATTAATTTACCACAATGAACAATATGACAATATACGAAAAGGAGTTCGTAAGTAGGAGAGTTTGCGCTTAAATTATACACTTTTGTTTTAGGCTTATAAAATCACTCTCCAAAAAATGCCCTGTTGAACTTAAGGCGAAGGTGTGTTCTACTTGCAGTATTTAATTAAATCATCTATGATTTTTAAAATATAATATTAATAAATTATTGAAAGTGAAAATTCAGAAAATAAATATTAGGCAACCTACACGTGGTTTTACTTCTTTTTGAGCGTGTATATAAGAGGAATCATATTGTTTTATATTTAATGCACAAATCATGTTGACGTTCGTGCGTGCCGGGAAATGAAGCTTTCATTATTATTTGCCTGCTGGAATTATTATTGTAACAAAGTCGGACAGCCTTTCAATGATTATTAAAAAGGCTGCAATTAATTAAATCACTGATTAAAAACTATTCTACCACACGAAATTAATATTGCGCATAAAACTAATATTTTGGATTGCGAGCGTACCAACGTATCAATACCAATTGCGTCTGCTGAAAAGGTGATTGGTGAAAGGTGAAATTGAGAGGAACGGCAGCGCGGCCTGTTTCATACAAAACTTAATTTGGAATTTGAGGCCAAAATACTCACCTTTTTTCAAAAATTTTTTTTCATAAAAAAGTATAGTAAATATCTAGTACGGATTAGAAGTTATTTTTGTTTTACATTATGAAATATAGGCCATTAAAGGAATTGATTTTTCGCGATTTAAGAGACACCTTTAACAATTATGTGGGGCTAGCGGTGATTTAAAAAAAAGTTTTACCCCGTCTGCTTTTAAAATATAGTGTAATATAAAATGAAAAATTTAAAAAAATATATTATAATGAGCATTATGGTGAACTTTAAATTTAATTTAAAACACAAATTTGCCGTACATAATTTAAAATATCGACCCGAAAAAACTTTTTTTATTTTTATATTTTTATTTACGTAATCATATTTGTATAGCAAATATGATAATTTAAAAAATATATATAATAAACCGGCAAATAATTTTCTAAGTTGCCTCTAAAATTATGGAATTTTTTTCGTGGCATATACTTCATAATTTAAAACAATAATAAATAAAATACTTCCCATCCGTGCTAGGTATTTACTAAACCTTTAATTAAAAAAATATATCATTTAGTTT
This sequence comes from Halesus radiatus, assembly GCA_022606495.2. Lineage (NCBI taxonomy): Eukaryota > Metazoa > Arthropoda > Insecta > Trichoptera > Limnephilidae > Halesus > Halesus radiatus. Next base: position 67,858 of record JAHDVE020000703.1, read on the forward strand.
GGATGGGTATTTTGGCTTCAAATCCAAAATTAAGTTATGTATGAAACAGGCAACACAGCCGTTCCTCTTAAAATTCAGGAGTAGTCATGCACTTTTCTCACTGGTTCGGATAATGTTGAAAATGCCTCACGAAAAATTAAAAAAAGGTGTAATTCATTTTGTTATGTTAGAGTTTTACAATTAAAATTGGAACAAAATCAGAACTATTATAAAAAGAAAAATATCACAGGCGTGTGTGTCTTTGTATTTATTCCGAGCTTGATGAAATTTTGCACACTTGACCTTCTAAACAAGAGGAAGGTCACTGTCTACATGAGATGTCGAAAACTACCCCCATCCCGATTTACCGCCCCTTAAAGCAGAATTTGGGTACTTCTTGATGAAATTTTGCACACTTGACGTTCAACATAAGAGGAAAACTACTGGGTGAGGGTAGGGGTAGGAGTTGTTGCCATCGTGGGTGAGGGTAGGGGTAATAGTTGTTGCCATTGTGGGTGAGGGTGGGGTGGGGTAAGGGAAGTGGTAACACTTATCTTACACATCACAAGTTCAAAACTTTATTCCAAACCATTCATTACCTCGGGCAATACCGGGTACTTCAGCTAGTTATGCAATAAAATTAACTAGACTGCACAGAATTTTTTTCAAACATATTCAAACGGAGGGTAATTTTTCGCAACAGGCAGAGTATTTACAAAAAGTTTTAATCTGCGGGTTTATGAACCGATTTCCACAAAAAATAAGTAAAAATATATGGATTACGGATTGAGAATCAGTGTTTTACTTTCTAAATAATTGGACATGCAATAATGATATTATTTAATGCATTTGACTAAACATTCACGCTATGTGTAAAGGACTGCACACAACGATATAGTGCAATCCACTAGACCAGAGGCTCCCATAATTTTCAGCGCCCCTCCCCAAAAAATATTATCGCAGCACCAACGGGTCAAATAATCTTTAAAGTGAAGGTTAAATGTTGAAGGTGGAGAAGCTCACCACGCTCCAACGATAAATCGAAAATCTTTTAATTCAGTGCTACAAATTTCTCTTATTTGGGGTCTGAGCGAGGCTTCTTTTTCTTTTATTTGAAACACACATTATTTAACAATAAAACGTAAGAAAGCTTTGACTGCCCAACTGGGAACAAATCCAGTTTTAACCGCCCGCCCTTTGGGTTTTTATTCGAAAAGTAAGTAAAAAACATCGTTTTTTTTATTAGATTCCGCAATAACAATACGTGTGACTAGTGACATCACTTGTATGGGAATGGCGAAAATACCCGTTAGCTTCGGCTGACCTCGAAGTACTAAACGAGATGACGCAGAAACAAACTTAACGTACACGAATGTTTTGTGGGTTTTGGGTATAGCTATTTATTGTACCTGAACGTACGGGATAAGGCTTATAAGGATATATGATAAGGAGCGATAATATAGCGGCCGTATACGTACGTTCGTATGGGTAGGGCGGTTATGACAGTCAAATTGACAAGTTTAGTTCATATTACGTGCCATTATACAAAAAATAGATGGGAAATGAAGCTAGTATTGACATAGTATGGTAATATAATATATCTAGAAAAAAGTATGATATATAAAGAGATGTGAAGAATAGTAAAGAAAAAAAAACAATTGTGTATACCAGATAATTTGAGTATAGTATAATAATTATGTACTTATGAACAGATGAGAAAAACAAATATTATTGAGGAAACAATTATGTATATGTGTTTGATATTTACTGGTTGGTGGAGGAAAAAAATGCGTTTAAAATTGAGTACTAAAAAAAGATAATATTATTGAGTAATATTGATAAGATTGAATTACCTATCAGTCAGCTTTATGAGCCGATGACGAAACTCATTTCCGCTTCCATTACAACACAAGCAACATTTTCTGCTTTTTTTGATGACAGCAGAAGGAATTCAAATAATGTCAAGTTATTCGCACCTCGAAAATTTTTGTTTTTCTAAAAAAAAAATATTATTGTAAAAACAGTAATTTATGAAATCGCAACGGGGGTATTACAGTTTTGTTCGCCTGACAACAACTCCTAAGAAACCTAGTTAGGTGAACACCGTATACCGCCCCCATGATGGATCTTTCAAACGCCCATCGGGGGCGATATCACCCACTTTGGGAATCACTGCACTAGATGGTTTGCTAAATTCCAGAGATTCTGGTACGAATAAGCAGTATCACGGGGGAGAACTGTCGATGTGTGACGATGGTAATGCGCAAGGAACATGCCTGGGATCTGTTCAACGAAGGGTCAGCCAAGGTGTTGAGGAGGCTGCTCCACTTTGGGGACCTCAGTAGCCTGCACGGACTGAGGTTCGTCACTGAAAGGCACCGCAGTTGGTTCTGTAGGTAATTTTATTGATTTGTTGCCATTTCTAATTTAAATATAATATGCGATTTTTAAAGGATGCGTTTGTGATTCTAAATTTATAAATTTGTATGCAAGTGCCACAAAGAAAGATGTAAGGAATAATTCAATTTTATAGGCGCGTCATAACAAAGGGTTAGTACAGGGAATTTATTGGGATAGGATCGTGATTTGCTAATGAGAGAAATTATGTTACATTATGTGTGCATCCTGGGGAAAGATCTTAATTAGATTAAAAACCCCAACCACGGAAAGGAAAAAGAATATATTCAATTTATTTTTTATAACTTATTGAAGTTTGTAAACTTCATTGTAATATTTTAATCATTGAAGAAGATAATATTAACACATCCCAAATGAAGCACGAAACCGAAAAAACAACAGAAATTAAAAAGAAAAGAAAAAAAAAATGGAGGATAATATTAACAAATCTTGAACATGAAGTATGATATCGGTGTAAATGACGTAAATTGAACTGGTCTCATTAGCTAAGTTGGTTAAGCGGTTACCCCGGATAGGTAGAGGTCCTGGGTTCGAGTCCCAGATGCGACTGGAATCTCTTTAATTTCTGTTGTTTTTTCGGTTTCGTGGTTCATTTGGGATGTGTTAATATTATCTTCTTCAATGATTAAAAAAAAAGAATATACATTTGGTCATAAACAATTCAATAAAGTTACTTTTTGTACTTACTGAATAAAATATATTTAATATGTTATTAACTATTTGCTGGATCCTCTTCGGGCCGCATCCCCGAGTTTCGTCGTCGGCTCATAAAGCTGAGTGATACGTAACTCAATCTTATCAATATTACTCAATGATATTTTCTTTTTTAGTACTTAATTTTAAACGCATTTTTTTCCTCATAGCACCAAACACTACATATCAAACATATATACATAATCTCTTTATATTTAATTATTACACTTGTTTATAGATACATTATATTACCATACTTTACTAGCTTTTTTCGTTTTATTTTTGTATAATGGCACATAATAATAATAATATGAACTAAATTTGTCAATTTGACTGTCCTAAAACGGGATTTGTTCCTAGTTGGGCAGTCAAAGCTTTCTTAAATGTTGTTAAATAAAGCGTGTAAAAAAGAACATTGGAAGTGTAAGTGAGAAATTAAAGCATTTTTTGCGATCAGATGTATTTATAAGAATGCCTCCGTATTACAAATGATTTTCGGATCATTCAGATGCGACTGAGATATTACAATGAGGTTTTTGGACTTCAATAAATAATTAAAAATTGAAATTATTTTAACCATGAAAACAAACTTTAGAAAAAAAAAGTAATATACTGGTATTTAAGTTTGAACATGTTTATTGATAATAAAAAAATGGACTGGAGTTTCTTATTGCAACTTCTTCTGAGGAAATTATATTATCAAGACCGCCAAGCGTATTTGCGCGAGGTTGCTGAGGTGCACTAGGTCTTCCAATAAAAAAAAAACACGAAAAATTTACCAAACTTTTCACACTAACCCCCTGAAATATTTGTCAGGACATTTTGGCTGCTCGCCCTGCTGGCCAGCGCGTGGGCCCTCTTCTCCCTGCTGCGCAGCTCCATCCATAGCGCCATCGAGGCCCCTCTGAGTTTCACCCCTGACACCAGCCGCCTGCCCTGGCAGACCACCTTCCCCGCAGTCACCATCTGCGAGAAGTACAAGTACAAGGCCACCCTCCACAAGCTGGAGAGCCTCTACCGTGAGTGAGAGCCACACTAGCAGGTTACCAATTTCCCATACAGTATTCCAGACATCACAGTTTATTACAGGCACAGACCTCACTGAGATTGTATCTCACATTCAGAAGGTGAGAGGTCTATAAGATATGGCGTGTGATTCATTTTACAAAAAGTCCCTATTTATTTTAGCTGAATACATGGAGCAATTGAAGTTCGACTACGACTACAAGAAGATGTTCGCCGACATGTGCTTCGGGGCGAACGCCTGCGAACTGTGCACCCGGCCCTGCGCAGAGTCCATCAACTGCTCCGTCAACTTCAGGACTATGGCAGATGAGGTAAACTACTTACAATACATGTCTGCCTCTCGTCAATATTTTAAACTTTTTTTTTTGATTTTGATATGATTGATATACAGAGTTCCTAAACGAAAAGTTTTCTGACTTTAGCATAATTAAAAATGATTATCTAATGATTCTTTACTTTGAATTTTTGTTGGTGGTAAGTGGATGACTTGAAACTTAAAAACTATTCTGCTACTTTAGGGGCAGAATTTCACTCCTTACGGAGGATTGATTTTGCTTTTTTGTACTTTAATGTTTCGTTCTCGCTGTATTTAGCGAGAGTGTTTATTGATGGGTTTTCATGACCGGCTAGACCGGCATAAAACTTTTCAGAATGTGTTACTATAAGATCCTTTATGAGAGGAATATTTGTGTCTCTGTGTAGAGTGTTAACCCTGATCCACTTAGGTGCATTCAATTCCAATCGAAGGGCTTTGTTTTGCAGGGTTTGTAGTTTGTTAATGTGTTTGTGAGCTGCGTATCCCCAAATGGGAGCAGCGTAAGTAAAGCCCGTCCTTATGGTCGTCTTGTAAAGGAGTAATTTATTGTCTGCTGATAATCGACTATTTCTACCTAGCATGGGGTAGAGAGAGGCTGTTGCCTTATTAGCTGATGGGCTTAACATCTTGCCATCTTGTAATTATATAGCGTAGCTATTTAAGTTGATTTTCTCTCAGCTCATTACAACACTTTTCATACATTGATAGGATTATCTCATGCCACGACTACACGATAGCCCAACATCCCAACTCGAACGTTTCGGCGATTGTGTAGAGGGGTAGTTCGTTCGCGTTGGGAGAACGTTGTCTCAAGTTCGGCGAGTTCGCCGAGATCGCCCCGGTGGAGAACTAGTTGGCCCTACCTTGGCCGAACTCACAAACCGGCTTCCACACATTGTCCGTTCAGTATGAATTCGGCAGGCGATCCCGACGAATGTGCTGTGGGAAGAATAAAACATGACTGAATTATGTTTATATTGACGAAAAAAGACTCAAATTTGCAGCTAACCTCCAAATAAATGCCCAAATATGCATGTTATGCAAATAATAATAATAGTTTATTATTTAGTTAGAAAAATTTGTATAGTAACGTTTCTTGTGAAAAATCACCTCATTGGCGAAATGCGTGTAATTCGATATATAATCAGGGCTAGTTGTTATATTTTGTTACGCTGCAATCTGACTCAGGATGTGCGTAAAAATAAAATATAGAGCTAAAACAGGCGCAACAGCTATCGATAAGCGGTGGGGTCTATAAAATTGAAATTCGTCTATTTTTCTAATATATTGAAAAACAAAAACATGTGACAAGATATTTTTTTTATCGTGAAGTTTAAGGAACAAAGGATGCATGATTTGATGATTCCCGATAATTATTATTTCATGGGTAGCTATTATTTATTTCTAGCATTACGAGTACCTTAATGAGAAACAAATTGTGTCAATAATATTTTAAATTCGGTAGATGTTCAATGAATATCGGTAGATCGATAGATTTTAGCTAAAATGGCATCACTAGTTTGGAGTTCGTAGTTAGAACGTTGGCCGATCGTGTAGTTGCCCAATTTACAATCACTATACGATCGGCCAACGTCCCAACTCCGAACCGAGTTCGGGTTGGGACGTTGGACGATTGTGTGGTCGTAGCATTAGGCTTTTGGCTTTCAAGACTTACCTAATGTTTTTTTTTGGAACTAGGCAAAAGAATCAAAAACAGAAAACTGCAGACGGAATCAAAATACATCTTAATGAAAATACGCTGAATATGTATTGCATATACTATCTATTTAATGTAATTGGATGTATGTAGGTCCGAAAGCCATGTAAATCCCTGATCCATGACTGCAAATGGATGGGCAAACCAATAGACTGCTGTAAGCATTTTCTTCCCCTGGACTCCGACTTCGGGACTTGCTTCTCCTTCAACACGCTCCAAAGCAAGTAAGCTGATTGATTCTTAGTCATTACGATCACTTATATGGGTATACCTTTCCATAATGACTAAGTATGTTACATTAAAATGACGCAGGGATGGGGTACAGTCGTCTCCTAGGATGTTAATATAAACAGACTTATTTTAGGTTATCTGGATCAGTTCCAATCTACAAATCCAACATATCGACCGGACCAGGTTACCTATCATTTTTCAAATATGAAGATCTAAATGTGAGTTATCCAGTCCAATAACATAATTACAAGTAGAAACAGTTGAATATGAATACCTGCTTTCACCCTAGGAAGGATGGTACAAAAAATTATTTCATTTATTAAGGGGTGAATTGAGGTTCTTTTACCCTACAAATTGATTAAAATACGTACTTTCTCTACCTACGTATATGATTTCTAAAGTTTCATTTGTCATGTTTAACTACTTGCTGTAACACTATGTGTTTTTAATTTTAATTTTTACTTTTTCCGTATTACAAAAAAACTTCAACAAACTCATCAAATAGCAGTTGTGTAATTCCTACAAGGGTGTGAATTACTTTGCAGGTTAGGTTCGTAATGCAGATAAATAGTGATAAATGTATTTGGGTGCAGGTTTACGTGCATGGCGGCGACGATATCCCGTGGTTGAAGACAGAAGAGGACATGCAATTCGAGGCGGAGGACAACATAGATTATACTTTTCGAGTAAGTCCAAGAACGATATAAAACAAAAACAAAAACAAAAACATTCAAGAAATTTTCTACAATACGCATGACTTTAGAACTATGTAAATTGCAGCGTGTTTAAAAGGCAGGCACCTGATCTTCCATACAATTTTTGCAACATATAACTAACTAACCATCACGCCGTTTCTCCGCAGGGGTAGGCAAAGAGGACGAACCGCCAAAAAACTCGATCTTGGCATACACTTCTGCTTCATTCACATTCGTACAAGGTCTCACATCTGTTATTCCGACTTCTGACATGGTCCGACTCAAGTATTTGATTCACTCGATCGTGCCATGTCTTCCTCAGACGTCCCCGGCTTCTTCTTCCATTCACATTCGCGTCATATATTCTCCTTACAATCCTTTATCTTACTCATTACATCTTATTATGTATATTTTTTATGGGTTTATATTGTTTTACCGACTACCGTTTTTGCATTCGAATTTAATATTAAACTGTCAAACTCAAAAACTGTGTAACGCAGGAAGGTTAAACAATGTATTAATGAGCCATTATTTGTATTTTCAATAAAACACGCATATAAAAAGCCCACCAACACAAATATACGACTGTTTACAGACGATGTACTGGTTTATATTATATGTTATATTACAGAAGATGGACATGAGAAAGCAGTTGGCAAGGTAAATTAGTGTTTCGGATAGTGTATCAAAATGATTCAAACTAAATTAATTAATCAAATAAAACAATCAAACTTTGTTTTAACCACGTTTATTTTTCACACCTATCGGTTTTTAAACAACCGTTCCATCGTCAGGCCAAAGTATGTACTAAAGAATATTACAAAATTATTTATTTATTTATTCACGCCTAGAACGCTTTTACATGTTGATACATTTATCACATAGCTTTACAAGGGAATACAATAATGTACACATAAAATAATAAATAAAGTGTAAAAGAAGTAAGTAGGTACAATATAACAGTATGTAGTTACAGCTTAATTATCACAATGAATAATAGTTTATCCTCTGGTTACATTATAACAGCAGGTTGTACAAAGGAGTATAAGAAGTAGTTTAGTGCATAATATAATAACATAAGTATAAAAAAGTGAGAAGGTATAAGATACTATGTAAGTAGATAGTTTCAGCGCAATAGGTGGGTAATAAAGGCAGTAGATTTATAATTACTATGACGTTGTAAAACATGAATAGTTTATAATATACGTGTTTATAAAACAGCAAACCTTTATTATGCCTGATTAGATGTTTTACAGAAACATAACAAAATAAATATAACAATAAAAATTATGGCAGAACATACATAATAAATGTCACAGTGGGGGTAGAGGCATGACTAGGGATTAGTAAAAAGTGGGGGAAGAGATAGAGATTGGGGGAGGGGTGAAAGGAAACATTTTAAATGGGGATGTAACATAGGTTTGTTTGATTGTTAATAATAGACTCATTATTATTAAGATTTTTTAAATTCTGTCTAACTAGGAACAAATCCCGTTTTAGGACAGTCAAATTGACAAGTTTAGTTCATATTAAGTGCCATTATACAAAAATAGAAGGTAAAAAAACTAGTATTGACATAAAATGGTAAATTCTAGAAAAAAATATAATAATTATGTATATGTGTTTGATTGGTACGGTTGGTGCTATGAGGAAAAAAATACGTTTAAAATTGGGTACTAAAAAAAGATAATATTGCTGAGTAATATTGATAAGATTGAGTTGCGTATCACGCAGCTTTATGAGCCGACGACGAAACTCAGGGATGGAGCCCGATGAGGATGCAGCAAATAGTTAATAACATCTACCACTCTGTTGTCGAGTTATCAATATTTTTGCAAACATTCAAACCTTTTTTTGATGTTATAGGTAGTTGAGATGACAAATGACCCATTAGTGAGAGACATGGACATGGAAATAAGGAAGTGTCGATTCCCGAATGAAGTCATTTCTAGCGAATTTGGGAAATCATTTCAGGTAATTTATTTCTAGGCACTACTCTAGATTAATTATTTATTTGATTATTCGCCCATCTGGGCTTTTACGTGGATTTTAGAACAGATATAATGAGCTATCAAAATTATAAACAGAGAGATTTTAAACATTTTTTAAAAAACGTTTAACAGTGACATAAAATAGATAACCAAAACAATATTATAATACAATTCATTAACGCTACATTATTCAAGCTACAATACTGAGGGATTCATCAAAGTGCTAGTATAGATAACGCTTTACTGTATAAATGGAGTCAGCAAATATATCGACAATACCTCCAAACTTGTTCCACAGATCAGGTTAATGAATGAGACTGATTGGTTGTGTAATGTGAAAGAATAATGTTACAATTTGTCTTCTATTCCTCGTCGGTACATGTAATTTAATAGTGGCGAAGATGGCAGGGCTGACAATTAGATTGTTAGTCATTGTTTTTTTTATCAATAATGACCTTCAAACTTGGATACCAGTATATTTCGTATTGTAATTTTGAGTAAAATATTTATGGTAGGTACCTAAGAAATTTGTGCTGACCCCGTTCTACGAGTATGTCGTTAGAGTGTACTTTATACAAAGGCAACCAAATAGGTGAATAAGGAACTCCATTCGAATTTTTAATTTGTTTTTTTATCAATAATGACCTTCAAACTTGGATACCAGTATATTTCGTATTGTAATTTTGAGTAAAACATTTATGGTAGGTACCTAAGAAATGTGTGCTCTCCCCGTTCTACGAGTATGTCGTTAGAGTGTACTTTATACAAAGGCAACCAAATAGGTGAATAAGGAACTCCATTCGAATTTTTAATTTGTTTTTTTATCAATAATGACCTTCAAACTTGGATACCAGTATATTTCGTATTGTAATTTTGAGTAAAACATTTATGGTAGGTACCTAAGAAATGTGTGCTCTCCCCGTTCTACGAGTATGTCGTTAGAGTGTACTTTATACAAAGGCAACCAAATAGGTGAATAAGGAACTCCATTCGAATTTTTAATTTGTTTTTTTATCAATAATGACCTTCAAACTTGGATACCAGTATATTTCGTTTTTTTTCTAACGTTAGTTTTCATAGTTAAAATAATTTGAAATTTTTTTAAAGCCCGCCCAAATGCTCCAAATCTATGGCCGGTCGGTTTTGAGGATAGAATGTCAAATTTCAAAACAAGGATGAGCTTTACCGTACATAATTTTACATTCTATTCATACTAAATCATAACTAAATATGAGTAATAAAATTATGAACCTATTTACAAACTTTAACTAATAGAATAATAATAGTATTGAGCATTAACATCATCATAATATCCGTTTCGATAATTGGTTTGCTCATGAATACTCTAATCTCTTTTATTAATGATAGTTTTTTTTATTTTTATATTGAACAACAATTATAGAGCTTAAAGTCACCCAAATTATGTTACAATTTTGCTAAATGTCCATACTAATTCAAAAACAGAATACGCATGTGATGTCAGATGTTCCAAATGCAGTGGTACCAAAATAGCAAGGTGTTTTGATGAGATGGTTTTTTATTCACTTTTAAATACAATAAAACTTGTGTATTCAGAATTGACGTTTACTGATCTATATGAATATATATTTTTTTTAAATCTTTAATATTTTTCACTCGAGTTTTAATTTTCGGGCAGGGTATTGTCATAAGTAATTCTTATTTGTGGAATAGTTCATCTAAATACCCATTCCAATCCAATTCCAGTTATTTAAACACAACACTTAATTTATTACAATGTTTATCTCTTGAAAACATTTTCCAGATTTACGGATATTCCACGTGCATCATCACGTGCGAAACTGAACTCATGTTCCAGAGATGTCAGTGCATTAATCACCTAAGAGATATTATCTGTGAGTAAATTCATATAAAAATATAAACAAATAAGAGAAAGATCTGTTAACGAAGAATAGTATCACAGTTGGTTTTTTTGTTTCAGATGATGAAAAGCTATGTAATTTTACTGGTTCGGGATGCTTGGCTACGTACAGTAAGTTTTGTTTACCCCTGCCGCTTACCTAACCCAACCTAACTTTATTAAAACTTCTTCGTTAACAGGAATACACAATAATCAAACAACAATATTAAAAGAAACGAAAGAATTCAAAGAAAATGTTTTAAACACATTAATAATAAATTAAATCAACATTTTACAAATTACACCGATTCCTCCTCTTAAGAATAAATATCTTCAGAAATATCGAACCGAAGTATTATAGTGAGTATTGAGGGCATCTCCTATCCCCATCCTACTCCACTTCCCTAGTTTAATGTAAATAAAACTGCTGTCTCTAAACAACTTTAGCATAAGAAACTTTTTTGACTTTTCCACCTATGTTAAAAAAATCTGTTTATCTCTTACAAATAAAATAAATAAACAATACAATAATAACGTCTCTGATTTTGTTGGTATATTTTTAGGGTGGTTAAGCCATGGTGTGCTTTGCGTTACTCTTGAGTCGACGACAGTCTCACAGTGTCCATCATCAGAGCAGATATTATGATCTGATTTGCATATATGCAAGAGCAATCCCATGACTTTTATTTAGATTTTCGCGATTTTCGTATGAATAAGTTAGCACGTATTTTTTTTAGTTTGATTTTAACCCTGGCACGACTTTTCTTCATACATACCAACAACTTGTCCTTGTTGGACGTGTTGTTGGTAGGTATGTTGAATTACCTTTGAAAATCTTAATTTATAAATAATTAATGATGGTGGTTGCTGCTTTCAGCTGCAGAAAGGAGACTGCTGAATGCCGAGAGGCTCAGAGACCTCTGCAGGCATTGCCTTCCCTCCTGTGAAGAGATCGAGCTGACGAGAGTTTTTGTCACTGAATATGAGTGAGTAATCCATCTTCAAAACCTGATTATTAAGAGGAACTGCGCGGCCTGTTTCATACAAAACTTAATTTGAGGCCAAAATACTCACCCAAACCGAATGATTTTTTCTTTAAAATATCTTTAAAATATCTGGCAGCCACCTCTGGTCGGGAGTCCCAAAATATCTGAAAAAAAACCTTGACTGTGCAGAAACGGGCGGTCCGTTTGATAGATTCGCCTATCTTAACAAATGGGTTGCAATCTTTGGAGCACAGACGTCGGGTGGGAATGCTGTCCTTGTTCTACCGGTATTTTAATGGAAGATGCTCCGAGGAACTAGCGTCATTGATCCCTTCGGCACCGGTGCATAGTCGGGAAACACGCCAAACGCGCGCCCAACATTTGCACACGGTTGACATTTGTCACATGAGAACGGGTCACTTCTACGACTCGTTCTTGTGTTCAACAGCTCGGCCTCTGTGTTTCCTCCATCCTATAACATGGGTCTCTTCAAGACCCAAGTTCACTCTTTCCTATCCTCTAAAAGATCCTCCACACAGCATCCCCAAAGATGATATAGGCCTTGAGGGAAATTATTTCCTCCTTGGTCTCCTGTGTGGAGTTACTGTAAAAAAAAAAAATATCTCGCATGGAAGTATTTTAAAATTTTTATTTTGAACTTGCGAAATAAAGGCTACTAGAGAAATCAATTTTTCACGTTTTCAAAGGCGACTTTAGTATTTATATTGGGTCTAATGGCGATAAAAAAAAGGTTTTACTCCGTGTAGTATGAAAATATAATGAAATATAAAATTTTAAAAAAGGTGTTAAAATAAGTATAATGATGGAATTAAATTTAAATTAAAAACGATTTTTTATTTAGGTAGGAACACAAATTTGCCGAACATAATTCAAAATACCGACTCGAAAAAATGTTTTTTTATAAGATGTTTTTTTTTTTTTTTATATAATAATATTTTCATAGCATATATGACAATTTAAAAAAAAAATATCATAAACCCGCAAATAATTTTCAAAATTGCCTCTCAAATCATGAAAAACTGATTTCTTCTAATCCGTACTAGATATTTACTATACCTTTAGAACAAAAATATCATTCAATTTGGGTGGGTATTTTGACCTCAAATCCAAAATTGAATTTTTGTATGAAACAGGGCACGCAGCCGTTCCTCTTTACACCAAATTACGTAATAATTTACCCTCAGCAGTAAATGACTTATAATATAGTGAATCCATTTCATTGAAATGTTCGCGGGCGGTGGAATCGGCCCCGTTTTCGACGAAAAGAACCCTAGAAACACGATTTAAATCCACTCCGTTGTCAATCAGGGGACCGATTTCGGTTGTTTTTAAGGATAAGACAATATCACATTTCGTTTAACTGCGGTTCCGATTCCATGTCAATGACAATACATTTTTAAAGAAGTTCCGACTTAATGGTTTTTTTAATTATCAATTGTGGTTTAATTTTCACGGTATTATTTATAATTATAGGTGCAACACACTTAACACGCGTAGTTTATTATAATTTTTAGAATAATTACTTTTATGCGACAGTTCAGGATGTTGTCATAGGCACTTTACAAACATCGCAATTTCATTAATTTGGTTCATTTAACCTGTTAACCGAGCGTGACGTATTTATACGTCAAATGCAAACAGTATCGAGTGCGGGTAGTGCGTATCAAAACTTCTTCGAAATATATGTTGTCCCTTGAACGGGCGGGACTTAGTTTTACGTTTTACGAATGTGTGAGTCATCGGTGCATCCATCGAGATGAATTTAAGAGGAACGGCTGCGCGGCCTATTTCATACAAAACTTAATTTTGAATTTGAAGGCAATCCCCCGGTTAACAGGTTAATATTATTATCATGCGACAAATAACTCACTAGTTAAAGTTTAAAGTCAATATTTACGATAATATTGAGTTTTTATTTTGTTAAAACTACTTAAATATTGATATTTTAAAAGAATGTAATTCGTTGAATGACAGCTGTCATCCGAGAGAACCGAAACTCCAATTAAGCAAAAAGTCTTTAAGCCTAAGGATAAAAACAATGTCTTATCCTTAAAAATAACCGGAATCGAGTCCATGGCTTCATTCTTCATACCTTCAAAGCTGCTGGCAACACTTATTTTATTTGTTTCAGCTACGAAGATGAATATGAGGAGGAAGAACCGGACCAACAGATTACAATACGAATGGTGGGTCTGCCGACAGTACAATACAGGAGGAATGTGGTGAGGACTAAGTTAGACCTTGTCGGTGAGATAAACTTGTTCTTGTATTGAAATTACAGTCCTATATTATATTAACATCGTCCCCCCCTTGTCCTATTCGGGTCGATGACCATATATGTTTAAAGACAAAGCGCCTCCAGGAGTTCAGCGGCCTCCGTTCATTGAAATCCCAGCTACTCCTCGCACAACTTCTGAGTCTCCATTTACATTACATTAAAATTCTCACCAATTCGAGGTGTGTTAAAAAAAAACGGTGAATTTTGAATTTTCGCTGGCTGTATACATTCGATTATCTATTTTTTTGTTGTGTTGGTACACATATGTTTATCATATGTTAGCATTATCAGCCATTTTGGATCAGTTTTTTGTTTTTGACAACTGGAAAGGTTAATCACGTTTTTGTGTGTTCTTCGATTTTTTAAAGATGAATTTGAAAATACCAACCCAAACTGATTTTTTTTTTAATCAGTAATATCTAGTACGGATTAGAAGTATTTTTATTATTCTTATTTTTTAAATTATGAAAAATAAGCAATTAAAAAATTCATTTTTCATGTTTTTAGAGGCAATTTCGGAAATGGTAATGGTATTTTTTTAATTGATTACATAGAATAAAACAAAAACAAACATCTTTAAAAAAATATTTTTCAGGTTGATATTGTGTTCCAACTTAAATTAGTCGTTTTTAATATAAATCATAATGCTGATTTTAACACTTTTTTTATTTAGTAATTCATCGTATTTACATAGTAGATAATTAACCACCATTATTAACCCCAAAATAATTGCTAAAGTTGTCTCTAAAAGCGTGAAAAATCGATTTATGGAATGGCCTTATATTTCATAATTTAAAACAACACCAAAAAATACTTCTAATCCGTACTAGATATTTGCTATACCTTTTGATAATAAAAAAAGATAATTCGGTTTGGGTGATAATTGACCCCAAATTCAAAATTCATGCCGCGCAGCCGTTCCATAAAACCTCCTGTGTAATAAGAATAAAAAGGAAAGGAATTAGAAGAAAATTTGCAAATATCTCAACCCGTACCTACGTGTGTTTTCATATATCAACAATTAGTTTCTCTATAAAATGACATCGTACAATTTAATACAATTGGTTTTTTTTCAGTATCTTTTGGTGGACTCGTCGGCCTGTTCTTCGGCGCATCTCTCCTCAGTCTTGTGGAGTGCTTCTATTTCCTATTTTTAAGATCTGAAGTATACAGATAGCTATTTTACATTCATAAGATATATGGTCCAAAGACGACAAATTATAGTGGCTATAACATCTGTGAATATTGTACACCACTTATATTAGTTGCAGTCAGTTTTCAACGAGGACATTTTTATATGTCAGGATGGGGGAAATTTCACGATTGTATCAGGAAGGACCTATAGGTCGATAACTGCTTGTACAATATTATTGTTAGCAACGTATTCGAACGCTGTTCATGTTTCTAGTTACATATTGCAGGAGCATAATTAACCTGTTAACCGGGGATTGCCCTTTTTAATTAGGTAACATACAGCGGAAGCCCACTTTTTCGCAATTACGTATTATCGCGTCATGCCCGCGTGGCGTCATTCATGATTGTGTATTTCAATTTATTAATGCTGAGAATTAATTAAAAGACAAGGAAACATTTATTTTTTCATTTATTTACATGGGAAAATGTACAGAAAAATACACAATCACAAAAAAATAAAAGTACAAAAAGAAAAAGGAAACATTGAACATATTTAAAAAAAAAAAGAATTTTACAGACAATTAGAAATGTTGCGAATGGTAATAAAAGGTAAAAAAAAATAATAATAATATAATATAATATGAAAGTACGAAGTATAAATAAGTACCCGTCACCGCTTACCAAGCACACATGCACACCACACAACAGCGAAGCGCAACTGACTTGCTGTGTGTCTTAAATTCTTGTCGATGCATGTACCGATGATTCACACATTCGTAAAACGTAAAACTAAGTCCCGCCCGTTCAAGGGTATAACATATACTTCAAAGACGTTTTTATACGTACTACCCGTACTCGATACTGTTTACATTTGACGTATAAATACGTCAAGCTCGGTTTATAAATACGTCAAGCTCGGTTGACAGGTTAATATTTAATTATTTTGATATTAAAATACAAATTTAACTGTGCGAAAAAGAGTTTTACAAATTCAATATTTTAACATTTTAAACCAAAAATTTCAGTTAATATGTAAATAAAGCAAGTTTCTTTAATTAAAAAGATGTTTATTTTACACCACAAAGTCCTAAATCAAGGCAACATCAGCCAGTACAATAATTATATACAGTCGAATGGAATCAATATTTGCTAACAAAATAGTTTAAATAAGTAGGTAACAAAATATTATAATATGATATAGGAAGAGATTCAGTTTTAAAATC
Organism: Halesus radiatus; assembly: GCA_022606495.2. Taxonomy (NCBI): domain Eukaryota; kingdom Metazoa; phylum Arthropoda; class Insecta; order Trichoptera; family Limnephilidae; genus Halesus; species Halesus radiatus. The sequence continues at coordinate 84,445 of JAHDVE020000703.1, forward strand.
ACTGATCTAACACAACAAAATAATATCTGAGAGTTTTTTTTACATTAAAGGGTGCCTATTAATCCACGTGTGTTATAATTTTACCACACCCATTCAAATTCCGCTAAATTCTGTTTAAAAATCTACTCGTCCGTATGCCGAGAGCGAGTTCGAAATGAATTCCATATGAGCGTTATAAATTCAGCGACTATGGGACTTTACGTCCTAAGAAATAGTTCATAAAAAATATACTCGTAGCGCTTCAGTGGTATTTTGCAAGACTCAATAGATTATTTTCATTTGAAAATGTTACTTTTTTATATAAAAAACTAACAGTTTCTTGAGTAAATTGTGATTTACATGTTTAAAACTATTTTTGTAACCTGTAACATTATATTATTCATTAGCTACAGACGTTTTAATGAATCGCCGAATTGTTTCTTGTTGCTAGGTCGTTAATCTCTGTTGCATCGATATAATAAAATTCCTAGATCTTGGGAAATATATAGATACCTATACATATTATAATATGTTATCATATAGATTAGGGAATATTTTCTCACTTTTTTAATCCCCTATTAACTCCTGATAAAGACGGATCACGAAGCGCCACTGATAAAATCTACCTTTGATTTTCTCCTGGTTTACTACAATTGAGTTTGTTTGATCAATAGTTTGGAATGTTCGGATACCACGACCATATTGCCTTCTGATATCGCCTTGTCACCGATAGTGCTAGCGATCTGTTATTATTGTGGTGTTGATCACGGACACGATGTGTTAATAAATAGGGGAACAAATAAAGAAATATGGGAAATACGGAGAGCGATGTGACGAGCGGCGTGAAGAACCAGGCGGGAACTTCCACACAGCAACTCTACAGATTCGTGGACTTGAAGGGTAAATAAATACATATCCTAAGTTTTTTTTGTTATTTGATGATTGCAAAAATACATGTACCTAGATGGCGAACAGTAAAAAAAATACGATTATATGGCGGTGAAGCCTTATTAACATAGGAAGCAAATTGATAGAGGCTTTCATCGTAAGTATCGTGGGTGTCATTTGATTATTCTCACCGATTCAACGGTTACAATCCCAAACTGCCCTGTCCATTGTCAATTTAACATTTATTTACACTTTGAATACGCAGTTTAACGTAAAACCTATTGTTTTTAAATGTAGTTGGAGAGATGAAGAGTACGAGTGCCAAAATAATCCAATAACATTTTGGTTTTGTTTGATGCAAATAACATTTCATCGGTCAAAGTATAAATTTAAATATGATAGTAATTTAAGCCTGAGCTAGCTGCGTGGGTAAATTTGGAGCTAGACTCCGGCACCTTTAGTAGTCCTCTAAACCAGTTGGCCCCAACCCATGGGCCGCGCAAGCGCCTGCTTAAAAAATTGTCAACAAACCAGGCGAATCTAGCATGCATGCGAAAGAAGATCAAATGCTGGATATTGCAAATGACAAGTAATTCAGAATCCATTAGACCCCATCTGTGCATCGTAATATACGCACAGCGACTGTGACTGCACCACATGCGGTTTAGTGAGATACGTGTCTTTCGAGAGAGAGAGAGAGAACCCTGGCAGATTAATAATTGGGTCACTACAAGGTACAATATTATATAGTATTCAGCATTTGTGGAATATATATTTTTGTGCAATGTATATATTATTTTAAAATGCAAGTTCTTGCTTGTACTTAGGGAAAAGGGAGTGATCGTTAATATAAAAACTGTATAGTGAAAGAAAAATATGAAATGCTTCAACCAAGGAAATACAGAAACATGAATCAATTTCAAAAATTACGAAAGTATGTAAATAATATAAAATGAAAACAAATATAAAAAATATAAATGTTTCAACTAAGAAAAGATCCATGAAATTAAGAACAATGTTTAAAAATTACATAAGAATGCAAATAATTGGTGTTATTTTTTTATTTTATTTATAATACAGACATAAAATTTAAAAAAATAAAAAAAAAAACATTTAAAAAATTACAAAGAAAAAAGAAAATAATAAACACCAACCGTCCGATAACGGTGTACAACAACATGGAAAAAATTAGCAATTACAAACAATAACAAAAAGTAACAAGAAAAAACAATGTTTGGGTCAAAGTTATGTAAAGCTATCGCCAAATATGTCCGGAATATAGTGTTGTACAGATATAGTGAACAAAACATATTTAAAAAAAAATTAAATGGTTTAACTGAGAAAATATAAATTTACAGAAACATGATATACCGTTTCAAAAAATTACGAAAGTATGTAAATAACTAGTGTTTTACAGACATGCAGTAAAAGGTGGTAAAAGAAATCGAATGTGCATAGTTATACGAGTATGTCGTCGGTACATGAGATATAATTTATAAATATCAGTTAAAAAGAGTATAATTTGGATTTCAACATATAGTATACATTTCAACATATAGTATAAATTTCAACATATAGTATACATTTCAACATGTAGTATACATTTCAACATATAGTATGCATTTCAACATATAGTATAAATTTCAACATATGGTATACATTTCAACATACAGTATACATTTCAACGTATAGCATACATTTCAACATATAGTATACATTTCAACATATAGTATACATTTCAACATATAGTATACATTTCAACATATGGTATGCATTTCAACATGTGCATGTAAACATATTAATATAAAAAATATATATAATTTGCTACTACGCAATGGATTAGGCTGGGTGTTTAATTTAAAAATAATTTAAGTTTTTTCTTGTATATTTCGTAATTTGTCTCTCTCCTTGTGTCCGTGAGAAGATCATTGAATAATTTTATACCTTTATACACAAAATGATGTTGGACTACTGTTGAAAGTTTCATTTCATATAGTTCCTGTAAATTAGTTCAAACATGGGATATGAATATATAGGCGTTAACTCAAAATACTTATGATGAATATTTGCAGGTGGGGGCCTGCTGGTGGACATGATGAAGAGGGCCGTGCAGAGCAAACACTATGCGGAGATAGACCACGCCATCAAAACCAAGGTGGAGCCCTTTCTCTACAACAAGGGGAAAGGGCGGTGTATACCCATATCACAGTTGGTTCTGCTGAGGAATAAGGAACGGCCAAGACATAAACAGGTTATATCTTTAAAATGTCATAAAAATTTAACAAATTAACTGATATGTTTACTTATCTGTCAGTTATAAAATTCAACGACCTTTTTAATTTTTCGAATTCTTGCTATTTATCTTGTTGTTTGGAATAAAATTGAATTTCATTTCATTCAATCGGAATTATTTCATTTAAATGACTTTCATTCCAAGCATTATTATCGATACACAATGGGTCTGAAATATTTGTAGGCTGACACGCAATTGGCCCACAGTCGTAGGCCGATACGCAATTGATTCGAAATATTCGTAAGCCACACAATAGGTCCGAAATATTCGTAGGTCACAATGAGGCCGAAATATTCATAGGTCGATTTATAATAGGGCCGAAATATTCGTAGGCCGATACACAATGGGTCTGAAATATTCGTAGGTAACACAATGAGTCCGAAATATTTGTAGGGCGATACACAATGGGGCCGAAATATTCGTAGATCGATACATAATAGGGCCGAAATATTCATAGGTCGATACACAATCGGTCTAAAATATTCGAGGGCCACACAATGGGTCCGAAACATTCGTGGGCCACACAATAGGTCCGAAATATTTGTAGGTCGATACAAAATGGGGCCGTAACATTTGTAGGCCGATACTACGCACAAGTGATCCAGCTATTATAAGTTGTTTATAAAGCTAAATCCAAAATGAAAAATTTCGGTAAAATCAACTTATTTTAAAAAGCTAATTTTAAAGAAAATCTTTCTGGATTATTATGTTACAGGTGTCAGTTTTACGGGCGATGGAGAATCCGGGGGAGGATTTTGACATAGAGAAGGATTGGCCAGATGTATCGCCAGAGGAATACGCCCGAAACCCCTCGGCGTACAGGGACATTTGCTGGGATCTCAAGGTAAGTTATTTATTAAAATTAAATATTTATTAATAATCAACAAAATCACTAAACATAAAATAAAATAATCATATGATACTATAAGAAAATTCCCGAGGTGCTTTGAATATTGCGGCAAATCAGGCGCAGTGTTCGTATGGCTTGATTTTTTTTAATAACTAACTAAACATAACGCCATTCAACAGGGGTAGAGAGAGAGACTAGAATGCTAAATTACTCTGACGTGATACAACCTCTGGGATTCATTAACAATCATACATAGCCTCATACATGCTCTTCTGTTATTCCAACTCCTGACATGACTCTAGTATTTGATTTATTGCTATCCCTTTCTCGGTCCTTCAGCTCTCTACATGTCCAAACCACCTAAACATCCCTTTCTTCCATGTTCATTAAGCTTTCATCAGCTTCACAATCTTTTCTGATCTCCTCAGTCCTAATACAGTTGTACCTACATGTTTTTACCATACACAAGCCTTGGGAATTTTTAATAATAATGCATAAGTAATGTTCCTTGTTTAGGAAAGGGGAGCAGTAGGAGAGACCATCCTGCACTTATGTTTGCTGAACGCCACATCTCTTCACGCCGACTTGGCCAAGAGGCTGCTCAAATTCTATCCTAAGCTGATCAATGATGTTTACATGAATGATGAATTTTACGGTACTTATTTGAAATATTATTATTTGTGTATTGAGAGCTTTCAATGGACATTTTACACATAGATAGAAAAATTAATTAAGAATTTTTCATCACTACCTGAAATATTTCTATTTCAATTGTAATGTCTGCAGGAGAAAGTGTCCTGCATATAGCGATCGTCAACGAGGACCCATCGATGGTAAAGTTCCTGCTGGACGTGGGGGCGGACTACCACGAGAGGTGCTTCGGGTGCTTCATGAGCCCCGAGGACCAGAAGGCCTCCCGCCAGGACTCGCAGGACCATGAGTGGGTCAACGTGCAACCCATCACCAACTATGAAGGGTAGGTTCACTATGCTTGATACATGTAATACACCTATGTTGAACGAGGTATACTTATACATTCCTAATAAGTATAATCATGGGAGATCCCATGCACTATTTTATGCTCCGAAAGCAAGTATTTCTGCATACCAGAACACGCCAATCAGCAAAGCGACTCAACTACTCAACAATGCTGCAATGACCGTTGACATTTTCAATATCACTTACAGACAGTTTTGCAACTGTCTTTGGACCCAGGTCATAAAATATTTGTAAAACTGCCCCATGACTTTTTATACTTTTCTTATCAACCTTTCACTTGTTGCATGTTTGATACAGATTTTCATCTTTAGTATTGATTAAATTATTAATATACTAGTGTTTACTTGTACTATTTGTTATTCATACTTTGTTTTTTATTTATTTGAAACACACATTATTTAACTGGGAACAAATCCCGTTTTAGGCAGTCAAATCAAGTAATCGTTTACATATACCAGATAATTTGAGTATAGTATAATAGTTAAGTACTTATGAACAGATGAGAAAAACAAATATTATAGAGTAAACAATTATGTAAATGTGTAAAGGGAAAAAAAACTAGTTAGACATAATATGGTAAATTCTAGAAAAAAGTATAAAGAGATTATGTATATGTGTTGATAGGTACTGATTGGTGCTATGAGGAAAAAAATGGGTTTAAAATTGAGTACTAAAAAAAAGATAATATTATTGAGTAATATTGATAAGATTGAATTACGCATCACTCAGATTTATGAGCCGACGACGAAACTCAGGGATGCAGCCCAAAGAGGGTGCAGCAAATAGTTAATAACATATTAAATATATTTTATTCAGTTGTCTATGTATATTTTTTTCTATCTCTAATTTACTGAAATGTATTCTACATCTGTAATCTCTTTAATTTATTGGTGTACAACTGTTTTATGGAGAGAATGAAAAATTAATAAATAAATTAAATGATTAATGAAGCTTAGCAAACTTCTTATGTGACCTTCATTCATTAATTGTTTTGTATCTTCCATGAGCGTGCATTAAACCAAACCAGCACAATTGGCCGTTAAGAGCCAGCACTAAAAAATATACACTTTTTAGTCTGATAACGCAAGCAATTCTATAAATGTAAATTCTATACGAGTACTTAGGAAAATGTCTAATGTTATCAGTGAAAAAATTCTTAAACTGTAAATTTTTAAATTCTATATGAAATACATACCTACTGGAACTAGGTAAAATATTCAAAAAAGCCTTTACTGATTTTCAAACTGAGCCTATTTTAGACATTTTAGTTTGTATTTCATAGAATTTAGAAGAATACAGTTCAAGAATTTTATTCACAAGTCTTAAACATTTTTCTAACTACCCGTAAAGAATTTACAGATAAATCATAACTAGTATCGCTAGTATTAAAATTTTTGAAAGTTGTGCTGTGTCTTTTTGAGTGCTGACTCTTAAATGTGATTTTTGAAGTGGACCTCATTTGTCTCAGGTATCTTAGATTACACTTCTAAGGATTATCTGATCAGCGTTTTATAATCAGTCAACAATGTTGCAGCTATGTGTATTGGGGAGAGTACCCTCTGAGCTTCGCAGCCTGCCTGGGCCAGGAGGAATGCTACAGGTTCCTACTTGCGCGGGGAGCCAATCCAGATAACCAAGACACCAACGGGAACACCGTCCTACACATGCTGGTTATCTATGAGAAGATGGTAAGCAAAAACAAATATGTTGATAGTTCAAACTCAAATTCAGACCTAGCATTAACTGAAAGATCATAATACGAGGATTTTTAGTTCCTCACATTATGGAATCTTTTTAAAAGACTTCTCAGCGTGTCGCTTACTTACAACAAGTGTACATTTCAAATATGTGCAATGTTTAATGGAACTCTATAATAAACCTCCAGGACGTAGAGTGTTGGGTGGCTAAAGTTACATGACTGGACTGTGTGGAGGCGAAAACCTCATGTTTAGACATAAAAAACTGAATGAAGACAGCAGTAGCTATATCGGACGTGTTTTGCCTCTCCCAGAATGTTTTGGGGATGCCATAGTCTCACTGGCAATGGCAATGTTCCAGAGTGGAAGATACTCTCAGTATCGCTCTGGCGAAAGACCACCATTCAGAATTGAAACGTTACTTGAAATGGCTTTTAGCTATGTTTGGTGACCAGTTCTGAATAGCCAGGTTTTTCCCCACCTTCCTTTTCCCCACCCCACTACCTTCAGCCTCACAACATTCCCCAATATCATGTGGGGATACTATAGTCTCACTGGCTCCAGACGATTGGGAGCAATTAGGACTCTTGTGCGGTATTCACATAAAATTTAGTTTTATTTTATTTTTTAAATTTAATTTAAATCAAATTTAATAATGTTATTATTAAGTTCTGCAAGTATTTTTAGAATATCTGAATTAGAATTCAGAATTTTAATTGCTTTCTAACTAAATCATTTTTACCGATAATAAATCATTACCCATCCATCCAAATTTTTAAAGGAGTGGGGGTAAATTATCATATAAATAAGTCATCGCAATGTGGATTAACCACAGTTTGAAAATGGCCTTAAACGCCGAAACAGCTGTCAAAATAATAACAACTAAAAATACTTGCAGAACTTAATAATAACATTATTAAATTTGATTTACATTAAATTTAAAAAAAATTAAATCGAGTTTTACGAATTAAACACAAAAACAATTAATATAATAAAATTTTGTTTTTTTTTAAAACCGGTTGATGTTGATTTAAAAATAAATTTGTGGTTTAAAACAAAGTGTTTGTTTTATTTAATCATTATATACTGTTCTAAAAATCCAAGTAAAAGCCCAGATGAGCGTATAATCAAATAAATAAATTAATTAATTAATGGGCTCAGCACAAATAAATTTTTTAAAAAATCATACTAAATCCTTTTTTAACCAAACCAATTACTTAATCAGTATTATGTTTGAATAATTCCAGTCCATGTTCGACTCTGCCTACGAACTGGGCTCGGCCCTGGACGTGCGCAACATGCTGAACCTGACGCCGCTGACGCTGGCCGCCAAGCTGGCGCGCATTGAGATGTTCTTCCACATCATGAACATCGAGCGGGAGATCTACTGGCAGATCGGCAGCATCACGTGCGCCGCCTACCCGTTGTCGCAGATAGACACCATCGACGTTGAGTCGGGGAATATCATCAAGGATTCGGCACTTAATCTGGTCGTGTTCGGGGTAAGTATTTCAAAATGCTCAACATTTAATGAAAGGTGTTTTTATGTGTTTACAACCCATGTATTAAAAATGGGGAATACAAGATGTGGGGAGGGGAATTTAATGGGGAAGAGGAAGATTGGGAAGAACATAGCTTTTCAGATCTTGATATTAACTATGGTTAAAGCCATTTCAAGACAGGTTTCGATTCTGAATGGTGATCTCTCACCAGGGCAAACTACTCAGAATTCTACTCATTTACAGAAGATTTCTATTCCAGACTATTCCAATTCCAGACTGAAAAAACTGTGCAAATTTGATGAAACCACAGTGCACTAGAGGTGGGTGATTCAGTTTATTTTTCAAAATAACTGTCGTTTCTGTTTCTCAAAATAAACAGTTAATCGAAACTGTTAAAAATAACATAAGAAAGAAAAAACGTTTGCAGCAAAAACGTTTTGTGGCAATGTGCGTTGGAGTTTCAGGAGAAAACATTTAGTGCGAAAGCGTTTTATAACAACGGTGTTTTGGGAGAAAGCGTTTCGTGCAAAAGCGTTTTGTAGCAACGGTTTATGACGGGTATATCAGTTTAATAAAGTGTTGCGGGAGCTGCTTTAAACGTTTCGCGTGGAATTCTCAAAGGAATTGTGGTTTATGGGAATCATTTCAGGAGGATTTATTGTGAGTGTAGTTACACATTTTCTTTAAACAGTTATCCCAAAATCCCACATTATTTTTCTCACCTCTACAGTGCACAGATACACAGACAAACAGATTTTAATAGCTAATTATTACTTGTGAAAAAACTTATATCTCATTTCAGGATAAAGACGAGCATTTGGAACTGATGGATGGCGTCCTTGTAGATTTGTTGAAGACCAAGTGGAACGCATTTGTGAAGCGTAGATTTTACAGGCAATTCTTCCTATTTGCCTTTTACTTCCTGATTTCTCTTGTCTGCTTCACGCTGAGGCCAGGGCCCCCTGATAAGACAGCCCCACCGACAAACACCACAAACAACTCAACGCAGAACACCTCAAGTACCACCTCAACGCCAATAGATAGCTCTATATTCTTGAATGTCACAAACACTTCACTCTTTGATGTATCTACTGAAGATGATTCGAATAGCTCAACGATCATGCCTGAGATTGTGAGGACAGAGAGCAGTCTGCTGATGCAAATCTTGACCGGAAAGATGACAACTTCATTGTGCAGTGAAATTGGGAAGAATGTTGGTTCTAATAAGACGGCTCCATGTCAGAAAATAAGGAGTGGAAGTGGCAGTAAAGAGAAGGATTACACTCCCAAAGGTAATTAAACAATTGAACTTTGGTTGACTATACGTTTATGTAACATAACATGTCAAAAAACAAAGGCATGTCAAAAAACAATTTCAATTCATTCAATTTGGGAGGCGGGTATCAGTACCACCGCCCCGGGAACCATTTATTAGATAACCAGCACCTCTGCCATAGGTCACCCCGAGTGGTTTGTTACGCTACGTTTGGTGACCTAGCAGGGGTGCCCGGGTTCATGGAATGAGGTTTGTCCAGGTCTTGACAGCCGATGCGTCTACCCACCAACTGCGTGTTGGGCCGGATGGGAAGAGGCAGGTATAGGGAGACCGTTTGTCATCTCCAGCCGGACGTTCTTGACCTATCGCCTTGCACTACAGTGGGAGGGATAGATTCATACGTCCGTCACTCCTGGGCACACAACCTCTCCTTAAAAAAACCCTCCGCACGGCATCCCCAAAGATGACACAGGCCCTGAGGGAAATTATTTTCCTCAGGGCATCCTGTGTGGAGTTAGAGTAAAAAATAAATAACTTAAGTTCCTACTTCCAAATTTTTAAATTAAATTGATTCTTAGCATTGTAAAGGGAAAATAGGTACCTACCAGTGGCCAATAGTTTTAATATAATTTTTTTCCCGATTTCGACAAGTAGAAATATTTACCAGTATGTTATTTTTAAATTAAAATAATTATTAACTTTCAGTAAATAAAATTTTTCTCATGGTTATTCCCAGGTGCGAGCACATACATTTCATAGATTATCATCAGAATATATGCATAGATTTTTGTACCGTATTGGATATTATTTACTAGAATAATTTTAACGGAAATATAAGGCCTGATTAATTCATATTTTAGTGTCTTCAATTTTAAAATGTGTAATTATAGTATTATTTGTCATATTTTACAGGGCCCGCTAAAACAGATAATTCTACGGAAAGTGAAGTGGAGGAATGGTGGGATGACCTTACAGAAGAATGTCGCCTGATGCAATTGAATTCCACCGAAGCTAAGGTTTGACAATAATATTTTCTGTCAGTAAATGTATTTTCTCTGATTTCGAGCAAGGTCCAGAGTAGATTTATTATAAGTATAAAATTTTTAGCGAATCAGCTGCAAGTCCAAAGTATCGTTATTATCATCAGCACCATTAGTATTAGAGAGTCTAGGCCACCTTTGAGAAACGTCTTCACTCCTGCCAGTTTCCTTGCGTCTCCCTCCAGTTCTAATTACTCAGTGATGTCCTGCACAGCGTCCAGCCAAATTAGTTTAGTTCGTTCAACACTCCTTCATCCTGCAGGTTCATTTTTGACTCTCTACCGTCATTTAAGAAAAACATTACTCGTAACTTAATCAATGCACAATCACAACTCTCCACTCAGAGCACAATTCATACACATTCACACTAACACTACACGCATTTTTCATATATTTTTTTGTCTTTACCATGTATAATTCCCTAGCATATTGTACTAACCCCGCCTGGTAAAATGTATATATCTAATCACTCACTAGATATTCCATAGAGATGTGTCATTGGTACCAATCCTTGTAATAATTTTCTAAAACCTTGTGAATTATAAACCACTCAATTTATAGAAGTACTGTTTGTTTCTAAAATCATATTTATATAATAAAGAAGCCTCACTGATCTATCAATCTTGCTACATGTCTTGGACAGCGGAGCCATCGTAGTTATATGAATCTTAACTATATAGACCTGTATGCTTGTTCTACCATTATTTCGGCACCGGTGCACAGATGAGAGACACATTATGGATGTGGGCGTGTGCCCAACATTTGTACAAGGTAGCCAATTGCCACATGAGGGTGGGTCTCTAATACGACTCGTTCTTGTGCTCAAATATGGTCTTATCGGATGGGGAAGTTCATGCGATTCCACTTAAAACCAGTTATCATAGCTCAAAAGGCAATTTTGAACATTATTCTTAGAGTCCCCATCAGAACTTCTACAGACTATGTTTTTAATGCCCTGAATTTAATGTCTCTGTAACAATTATATTCAAAAGATAATTTAATTTACTCATTCAAAAACCAGGATAACGGTAGAATTCACGAAATCCTCATTGCAACTTACATTCCACCAACCTACAATTAAAACAACTTTTGGACAAATGCAATATTTCTCAACATTAACATCCTCTAGCAATAAAAACCATTACAAAATTAACGGACTTCAAAAGAAGTATTAATATATAGATTATGGACACGGGAAGGAAGAATATAGATATGATGTTGTAACGAACAAAGTTTAGCACTCACGGTATATTTTCTTCTAGATTTTAGAATTTTTATTCATTTATTGCATTATAATTTTCCTGTAGTAATATTTTAACATAATTACGAAAACTTACTTAAAAAATCAACAAACTTACAAAAAACTTGACCTAATTTATAATCCATACATAAAACCATGTACAATGTGACCTTAGAACGCGGTACCCAAGTAAGGTCACATTTTTTGCGACTTTTGTAAAACATTATGAAATAAATACAAGAGCTCTGATGTGGAACGGAGTGCCAACTTCTGCGTCTTCTCCCTTCTACAACATGGGATTCTTGAAGACCCTGGAACTCTCTTTCTTCTCCTTACAAAAAGACCCTGCATGCAACATCCCGAAAAATTACATTTCTCTCAGGGCCTCTTGTACGGAGTTATTATTTTTTAAAAAGACAAAAATATATGATCCTGCCAGTGAGAGCTATGTTGTTACCTCTCTTTCGGTTATATGCATGCGTCATTTATGAGAAAGATATAACAACAAAGCTGTCATCGGTATGCCTGTAATGCTTATTTTTCAGATCAGAATTTCTGCAGAGATAGCCCTCTGGTTGGGCGCCATCCTTTATATCATAGCAGCCTTGCGTGAGGCCCGCTTCCTAGGCTACAAGATGTTTGTGGAAAACCTGATGACGGCTCCGTCCAGGGTCATGTTCCTGTTCTCGTGCCTGCTGATGCTTATACTGCCGGCTCTGCGGCTGGCCTGCCTGGATGAGGTAGAGGATCATGTGGCGGTGGTCATCATGCTTACAACGGCACCTTATTTCTTGTTCTATTGCAGGTTACAATCGTTACATTTCAACAAAGTAATATTTTATCGCATTTCAAACAAATTAACAATTTGAGATCTATTCTTCTTTTTCAGAGGATTTAAAACAGTGGGCCCTTTCGTTGTGATGATCTATCGCATGGTGATGGGAGATCTCTTAAGATTCGTCTGTATTTATTTGGTCTTCGTCATGGGATTTTCTCAAGGTTAGTTAACAAAGCACAAAATCTGTTTGTGTGATATTTGAAGCAGCAAAAACTCAAATGATGACTATGAAATTTAAACAGCTTTTCTCTCCGAAATTCCTGTCAACACTTTTTTTAGCTCTCAGTGTCATTTTCATGATGAGCTATGGAGCTTTGAAGTATTCATGTAACTGTTACACTAGGGCTTTCTATCCTGGAAATTTTCTTCAGAACCAGCATTACGGTGCCAGCATTCTTCAATCCCAGGATCCCGGCGCTGGCACCAGGAATTTGAATGTTTAAATTATTATAAACTCTCTCTCTCGTCCTCATATCAAAGCCCTTTGACTGCAGATGAGATCATATTATCTCTGCTATTATCTCCTAGGCTCTAGGACCTACGGCGTTAGTTTTTCTGAAATCGGGTAAGTTACTCTCTTAGGTTGTGTTCAATACTACAGATTGAATATAAACCTTAATAATAATTCTTAAGGCAATAATTCTTATGGAATTTAGTGACAATTCCATCCCACGTAAGCACGTATACAGAGAATAAATAATATGAATTCATTCATAAATCATTCGTACCTTATTTTTATATGCAAACAAAACTCAACATTGAAAACTGATAGCTCGTCTGCCTGAACAATTCTGGTGTAGTGATGTCATGAGACTAAATACTGAATGTTATTCAGGCTTCAAAAAAACTCTCCTTATTTTGAAGAAACGGGGCAATAAATATAAACTACCCCAAAATCTTTATTACCTGTATCCTAAGATCTCAAGAATATTGTGCAATAAACGACATGATGCCAATAAAAAAAATATATATTTTCATGGTTGAAACAATGTTGTGAAACCAACAAAAATACCGGGATTGCGGGACAAGCGCAGCATCGGGATTACGGTGCCAACAAAGGTCTGAGATTCCCAGGATCCCAGTTCTCGAGATCTCGGGATTGAAAGCTCTATGTCCCATCACATTGTTGAATATTTTTCAATTATTCAATAAGGAAAGATTGTTGAATTCTTATATTCATTTTCCATTAATTAATTTTATTTAAACATATAAAAAATGTTATACATATACCTTCATATCTTGCAGTCTTGCATTATAATTGAAATAAGCAATCTCTTCCAGCCTACTACATAATATTCTTATCCTTCGACAACCCCAACACTCCGGAGGGAGTGGATGACTCCGTCAGTAACCCCATGCCCAGCCCCATGGAAAGCATCATGGCCATGTTCCTGATGTCGCTGACTTCTTTCGGGGACTATTACGGGGCGTTCGAAAGGACAGACCATGAGATTGAAGCCAAAGTAAGTTAATATTTTAGTCAACTGGGAGAAAAATATTATATTAGGATTTACACACTACAAAACATCACAAAAACTTGAATAACAATTTGATTGCGTAACCAAATTACAACATTATTGTGACGCACGCAGTGGCGGCTCCTGACTTTTGAGTGAGCTAGAGTGCTAAGATTGATAAATACGACGTTATTGATGTTGTTTTTAATCTTAGCACTCTAGCTCATTCAAAAGTCACGAGCCGTCACTGGACGTACGCGTATATGAGATATAATGCACAAATAGGAACTTACGTCTTAATTTATATCATTCAGATTAACTTTCATGTTGAAATGTATTTTTGTATCTTTGTTACTGTTCACGTGTATAGTAAATGGACTTAGTCTGTTGTTAAACACACAAAAAACAACAACAACAAAAACACTGACTGCAGAATCTCAGCCTCTCTTTGTAGCCACAATCACTATCCAACCACACGAAGAAGGTTATAGTAATTACTAACCAGCCTTTAAATCCGGCTAAATGTATTTTTAATTAATAGTAGGAAATGAGCGTGAGATGGTTAGTATTACATCTGTTCCTCTATTAAGGTGCTCCCACAGCAGTTGTGTCCACATGATGTGCAGGTGGGGCCTAAAAGACTCGGCGATGTGTGATTGCGTTGCGGTGCAGACCACCGAGCAAGTTGTCGACGAGTGCCTGCTTCACTAATTCCCGCGGGAATTGAGGTTCACTGGACGACGCCTGAGGCCCTAGACTAGTGCATAAACCTTGATGTTGTCTTTTGATCGACAATACATAAAAAAAAAACTGAAACATCAAAAAATATTCCATTTCAGCTCATGTTTGTAATCTACATGGTGATTGTGGCCATCCTGCTGGTGAACATGCTGATCGCCATGATGGGGAACACCTACCAGAAGATAGCGGAGACGCGAAACGAGTGGCAGCGCCAGTGGGCGAGGATCGTGCTGGTGGTGGAGCGTGGCGTGGCCCCCACGGAGCGCCTCAAGAACCTGATGTATTATTCGCAGCCCATGTCCGATGGAAGGCGAGCACTGGTGCTGAGGCTTAATCAATCAGTAGGAATGCATATTTGAATTAACATTACAATATGATAGTCTTGTTGCTTGAAATTACTTCAATATTTAATGACCAGATCTGAATAACCGGGTACTTCCCAACCTTCCTCTTTCCTATTTCATATCTCCTTTCTCATATTCTACCTCCTTCAGTATCACATAATTCCGCAAATCCAGGCAGTTAGTGACTATTGTGCACTAACTAGGTATCACATTAAAAAAAAAAAAAACATATTGAAAATCTGTGCTTAGAAATGAGTTTAAATAAAGCGGGCTTATACAAATATTATTTGTTCCTTCCAGGAAGAAGACAAGGAAGAGATGAAGGAAATTCTAGAAATGAAAAGAACCCACGACAGGCAAGTTGCTAAACGTAAGCTGGGCATTCATAAGCCTAACCCAAGTCCCAAAAAAACATTATTTTAAGGAATTACACTTGAACAAATAAACATTATTTTAACAAATTATGTAGAGCATTTAAAATACAATGTGTAAAATTTCTAGAAACAATAAATATTTATTTATGTGATGTAAAATTCGCTATGTTTATTTAACTTTTAGTGAACCGAAATTACTCATCGGATACACAAAATTTGTCTTACCATTGAACGCCGGCGTATCCGATTGACATGTCAAAAAAACATTTCTCTGAATATAAATAGCTATTCTGCGGAAACTACTTATGATAGAAGTATACAAATTTTATAAATATTACATTATCTGGTAAGATAATACTAACTAACTAACTAACCATCACGCCGTTTCGCCGCAGGGTTAGGCAGAAAGGACGGACCGCCAAACAACTCGGTTTTGGCATACACTTCTTGCTTCATTCACATTCATACATCGTCTCATGCATTCTCTTCTATTATTCCGACTTCTGACATGGCCCGACTCAAGTATTTGATTCACTTGATCGTGCCATGTCTCCCTCGGCCCTCCCCGGCTTCTTCCATTCACATTCGCGTCATGTATTCTTCTTACACTCCTTTCTTCGTTCATTCGCTCTACATGCCCATCTAAGCGTCCCTTTCTTAATCTTACTCATTACGCTTACATCAGCCTTGCATTGTTTACGAATCTCAATACTTTTCACACCATCATACATGGTTTTACCACATATTCGCCTCAGAGATATCATTTCTACGGCATTCGGTTTAGTTTCATCCTTCCTCTGCCATATTCTGTCGGTAAGATAGTACAATTTACAAAAAATATTTTTTGAAAAAACAACCTAAGCTATTATGAAAATAGACTCGGACGGGGTGCAAATTTACCCCCGGCACAATACGGAAATATTAGATCGTGGGCGTTCAGAGTTCCAAAGGTTAATCTGGATATGTATTTGGAAAACAGATCTATTACATAAATAATATGATAAAGATGTTTTTCATAGTTTTATTCGTTCAACATTATTACATATGTATTGTTAATACAGTTAGTGAATAGATTTATATATTATGTAATTTTAAACCGGAAGAACGATCATTTCCTTTCTTGGAATGTGTATTTTTTTTCAAGAAAAATATATTTTCATGTGGGTAATTCGAGAACAATAGAATTGCTATATATTTCTACACAATTAGATTCTTTAGTCTTTGATAAAAATAGTTTTCGATTAAGGCTTTTTATCTTATTTATTTATAATATAATTTTATGTTCAAAAGCCTCATTCTTAAACCAAACTACCATTTACAATAATTTATTTAATCATTGTAGAAAATAATATTAACATAACCTAAATGAAACATGAAAACGGAAAAAACAACAGAAAATAAAAAGATTTCAGTCGCATCTGGGACTCGAACCCAGGACCTCTGCCTATCCGGGCAACCTCTTAGCTAATGAGACCAGTTCAATTTATGTCATCTTCATCGATATCACATCTCAAATTCAAGATTTGTCAATATTATGCATTTACAATAAGTTCTCTAACAATATTCACACTCGTAATAAAAGTGCTAATAAACATCTCCCATTGAATAAAATATAATTTATCCCTCTTACTTCATTAGATTCAATAAGAATATAATTTAGAATCATTTTTAGTAGACTTTTTTATTATTGCAAGCATCAGGAATAAAAATATGAGTACATTTGTATACACAGGAGAGCAATCTTCCCTTACAAAATATGTCTCCGCATTTAAATATTAGCAATAAGCTAACACCTACTATGTAATCTCCATGAGAGAGCAAGACAACGGCAGCCGATATTACCATCACAATCTCCATACTCAAGAGGGACAATGCTGGACCCGCAGCATGTTAGAAGTCAAATATTATCATATGATAGACAAAAACACAGAGGTCGTTTTCACAGATGAGATGATCTGTTGACTTAAAAAGAGCCGTCGGTTTCGGATGGGTGAGAGCCGCAAAGAATCGGCAAACTGGGCACGTTTGAGGGAGGTCTATGTCTATCAAAGCTGGACGCCAGAAGGCTTTTGAAAAAGCAAAAGAAGCTAATCTTCACTTTTGCAAAACAGTCTTTTCAATGGAACAGTTATTCTCTTGTTACGTACATAACAATTCTGAAAACAGCTGGCATGATCGGACATTACAATAGTAAATTTTAAAACTTGTATATATGTAATCAGTATTATAGTTCATAAATATTATTTACGAACAAAAGGAAACAGCTTTCTATGTAAAGACTGCCCCTCGATCAGTGGAGTAGCAAATATCCGGATGGGGCCCAGTTTACAGACTTGCCAGGGGGGCCAGGAATACAAAGCTATACAGACCTGCCAGGGGGCCCAGGAATACAAAGCTATACCACTGCCTATGCTGCAATATTTAGTTAAATTAACGAGTAATATTAGTCTACTTAAAGGGCGGTAATAAATGATTAGACGATACACAAGCTAAATAGAGATTATAAATATTTTAACATTTCAATAGTCTAATATTACTTCACTTGGCTTGCGCTTTAGCCTTCTCCAGATTGTCAATCTTTTTACTGATGGCTGCCAGGTTTTCCATGACTGTGAGGGACACCCGGTTGTAGGTTTCCATGGCCTGAAGGACACTGGACTCCACCTGAAATCATTATCATAGAGTCATAGAACGGTTATATGACCGGTTAGTGGCTGAGTTGACAAATTGACTGAGCTGATTCCCACATAGGCGTTGTGGATTCAAGTCCTCTGCAAACTAAGTCCTCCATCACGAAACAGGCAACATCTTCCGCTTATAATGATGATGGCAGGAGTTTTTTCAAATATTGTTAGGTTATTCGCATCCTGGGAATGTTTACCTTTCTTTCAAAAAAAAAAAAACAAATCCTTCGAGCAGCACTAATCTTCAATAGCATGTGTTATTACGGTGTGTGGATTTGATTCTGCATTACGTTTGATATAGCAGATTCCATTCCTGCGGAACTTCAAAAATAAATTGATGTGAATTTTTTCATTAATACCAGTGGCATGCACCCCATAAAGGCTAAAAAGCTGTTCCTACCCTAAGAAAAACGAACCATAAAAAGTTTTTTTTTTAAACTGCGATAAATCTCTGATAAAAATGTATATTTTTCCATAAATTTGTGAATATTTTTTAGGTCACATTCATTCTAAATTGGTAAATTCTTTCTACTCGTATTTGACAAATTAATGCTTTTAGATGCAACCTGATTTATGTCCATACATTTGAATTACACAATCTAGTTTTTTCGTTAAATACAAAATTCAAATCCAAGCATACCCATACTGTTGTGGTAAGTAAAAACACAGTAATTACCGTGGGAGTCATTCTCCGGAATGAAGGGTCGAGTTTTCTTTAATCTTTTAGAATATTTAAAATTAGCCTAATATGCCGATTTTTGCCAAAACACTCGTAGACACTTATTCTATATTATTATTACAATAAAGTTTGTAAAAAGTAACAATATCTGTTAAATATATGCATTTTTCTATTTTTACTGTGTTTTAACTTGCCAATTGTGAATGTTTATCAAGGAATTGTGGTAAGTAATAAAGCAGTATCTACGTACATATTTTTTTTCATTTTCGCGCAAGCAGGACCAACCTTAGGAAAAATTCTCTAATTCCCCGTATAATACACAATTTAACAACATCGACATTATTCACAATACCCTCGAGTATATCTAATATTTTACTATGTTTAATTAGTAGAACTCCATTCATTTTTTTATCGCCATCATTTGTGGAGGAAAAAATGAATTTACAAATCTTCGACTGAAGAAAATTACTACCTAGTATTTCCAAGTAACATTCAGGACAGTATGCATTATTTAATTATTCCTTTTTCTAATGTTTTATCAATTGTTTATGTTTTGAGTATTCCCTAGTGCTTACCTAATACGCCGTTGAGTATCAATTACATATATATTGTTGTGTAAGTTGGTTCTTAGTTTTGAAAAATCTGTCTAAAAATTACTCATCCTTTCTTTGGTTATGGAGCAATGCACGCCACTGATGGATGCTGGACTGGGTGTTGGGGAGTTAATAATTAATTTTGATGGACCTTACACAATGACAGCTTTAGTAATAAACAAGAAAAGGCATGTCATTCCTTCAAGATATAAATATAAATTTTCAGGTAATACTCAAATTTTTAATGAAAAGTCTGTATGGTTGTTTGATTTATGCATTACACCCATGCAGCAACTCCCTTCTAAAATGATGAGTTTTCAATTCATCTAATATCTCCCTAACTATTGACAAATTTATCAGATGTTTCCATCGAGGGATTTTCAACCTTTGGAACTCCAAAATTTGTTTGATTTCTTCTGCTACATATTTCAAGAATTTAATTTTTGTAGACTGGATTTTCGAATGTATCCTTATTCTTGGCCCGGACACTGGGATTCCAATACATATCTTCAATGTTAATTCCCTGCCCTTCAGAATGAACATGTTACAACCGTTCCAACTGTAGAAAACCAACAGTAAAACGAAGAATAACATAATATTTTTTTAAAGAAAGAAAAACATAAAAAGTTGAAATTGTCTAATGATGGAGGACAGGTTGAGGAGCTTTTAGGTCACGGCGCCTGGATGCGAACCTGACACTTGGGACCACTTGACTATAAACTGACCCATAATATCGTCACCCCAAAAGCAGGGCACTTGTGCGATTTTGATGGTTTGGAGTTACGAATGCAGTTTGCTTCGCCATTTGTTAATTTATAAGAAACTGTAGTTCAATCTTTAAGGTAAAATAATAATAATAATTGGATTACTTCTATAGCGCCGTTTTCGTGGGAAAATCACCTCAAGGGCGCGGTACAATTAATTAAATAACATATCACTTGACGTACAACCAATACCTTACAGCTAAACTTTATTACTAATGGCTTATAAGTAAGACTTATAACTATTGACTTATAACTAAGACTTATGGCTAGGGATTAACTACTGAGACTTATAATTAGTGACTTACATCTATGGCTTATAGGTAATGACTTACCAACTAAAAGTTATAGCTAGTGACTTACAATTTAGACTTAAGTAGGTATAACTAGAATATAAACCTAACACATATTTAAAACTAATACATATCTAAGGTATATGTCACATGAGGTCTAAACTTATTTTCAAAATAATGAAAAAACGTGCAGACATGCAGATGAAACCACAGCAGACGACTAACCTGATCACAGTGCTCCTTGTTCTCCACATTGCACGCCTTCAGCTTGTCGAGGGAGCGGCTCAGGGCGGTGATGTTGGCCAGCGGCTCCGAGGCCAGCACCGGAGACTTGTCTTGGCAGAGCTGCATGGCCTCACAGTGGTGCTGGATGTTCTTCTCATTGGTCATAATGTAGTTCAGCTTCAGTTTACCGTCACCCACCTGAAACACAAAAATACAATATTGTCAAAGCTTTTTGCAATT
Source organism: Halesus radiatus (assembly GCA_022606495.2). NCBI lineage: Eukaryota > Metazoa > Arthropoda > Insecta > Trichoptera > Limnephilidae > Halesus > Halesus radiatus. Next base: position 105,438 of record JAHDVE020000703.1, read on the forward strand.
ACTATGTACTAACTTACCTTGTTCGCCTTAGAACCAACAGCAGTGCTATTGATAGTGGTTCTTTTTCTACCATCTGGTGGATAGGTTACCCATAGGCAGGGACCGTTATTTTTTGGGCTTTTCCCGATGCCATTCAATAAAACACCCAACAAAAAAATCTGATTCGCTGCCCGCACATGGTCATAACCACATACAGATCTAGTAAGCTCGGTATCAAAACATACCCCGAGCGGTGCACTGCTGGAATCGGGATGCCATATCTATATGTATATTGATAATAATATATCTAGGGAGGGTGCATTTCAATTTTCACACAGCCAACATTTGTAATTTTGTATGAAGCTGAACCGTGAGATTTTTATAAAACATTTCTATAAAAAAGCATACAAAATTTACTTCATTTTGGCCAATGCACTGGGTCCCGAAGTCGAATAGGGTAGCAAGTAGGAGTTTTTTGATTTTGTCCACTCTTTAACTTCTTGTGAATTGCTATTAGTCGAGAACCCTTACCGTGTTCAGTTTTTGTGCACCTTCCGTTACAGTTGGTCAATTGGTAAATACCTTTCAATCGTTCCTAAAGTAAACAACATTAGGGGTAGAATATTGATTCGATTTCAACCAAAGGCATTTTAAGTGAAATTGTAAAATTAATGCTTTGCACCTTTCCTATGACTTCGATTGTGAGTGATCTTCGTTAAAAATAATAAAATGGTTATAAGGAACACAATGTGCCAAAAAATACTAAAATCTTTATGATTCTATAGTTAAGTGATACAAGATGTATTTATTTATGTTACAGCCATGTTTGGTTTTTTACATATTTGGTGTCGTAGATAAATAAGTACCTACAATTTTTTTTATTGCACCCCCTATCCTAAAATATGGGTCAGCGACCACCGCTGGCTGTGTGGAGGGTCTATTTAAGAAGTGAACCTCGTTCTTAAAAGAGACCCACATTGAAGAGTGAGAAAACATAAAAGCTGGCAAATCACACTGCCAAGATGTTGTGCACAAAAATTAAACAACCTGTCATGAGGCAAATGTCAACCGCCAACAAATTTTGGACAAATCAGACTTATCAAAGGGTGGTGATCAATGAGGCCAGTTCTACAAAACTCCTTTCATTAAAATGCAGGTAGAACAAATACATAATTCACGCGAGGGGACATCGTTGAAAAAAAATAACAATCCATCCAATAAAATCGGAGAATCTATCAAACGAATTAAAGATAGAAAATTTTACCTGACATCAACCTCTACAATACCTCTACAACCTGTGCAATACAAATTATGCCAGTTAATTTCCGAATGGTAAAGAATGTTTGCAACAACCGCAGCAAACCGATACAAATCATAATTTTTTTAAATTAATTTAGCCATCTGTTAGTGGTTTACAGTTAGAGTGAGGATCAATCAAGGTGGTGAAAATACTTTTTAAAATCAATCCCAATAAACTATTTCGGTTGTGGTAGTGAAAATTACCTTGGGAAAATGTGCGCCATTTTAGCGAGAGAAAGATTGAAATGCACCACTAAATAATATCTCTAAAACGTAAATTATTGTGAAAATAAAACACTTCTTCCAACATAATATCAATTGTGTTTTGGTTTAAAACGTTATTCCACAAAAACAAAAATTTAAGAGACCTTACAAAACTATCATTTTACCAAAACACAGTGGATATTATAGCCCAATCTGCAGTGAGTTAGATATTATATTGTGTTCATTGTTACATTTTTGAGCTGCCAGAGAAATGAGAAAGTACATAAACATCTGTTACAGAATGGTTGAAAACAGCATATCAATATATATAAACAAAGCATATATAAAAAAGGAGTAATAATCAAAGATATAAACACCATGTTGACGTATTGTGGATCGAGATAACCATTGAGTTCGTCAAGCCTCTTGTTTATTTCGGTTATCTTTTCCCGCCCCGAAGTAACACTGTTTAACACAGTTTCTGCTTGTGACAGCTGATCGACAGCAGACGTCTCGTACTGCTCTTCCGGAGAGTATCCCATTTTACACTCTAACTCGCCGATTCTATTTTCAATAACAAGCAATGGGTCCATCTAGAAAATAATAACTTGTTTTTAGTTATATGACTCTAGGTAAAAAATAAACGAAAAACAATCGAGTAATATGTGTATCGTTCAGAAAGCTTACCTTTAAGTTATTGTGATAAAATTATTAATTTTCAGAGAGACGATTTACCAATATTCATTTGACAAGTCAATGATCTGACACATACAATTTGACAGTAGTAGTTTATCTATGATTAGTGAGCAATGACCCTGAGTAAAAGGGTATTTTATTGACCGCTTCATTCACGATCATAAGTAAAGGGATCCACAGACGAAATGAAAAGTTAAAGAGAGAGAAGGTTGATGGGTTTTGAAAAAAATAACATATTATATTAATTTTTTTCGAAAGATGTGTAATTATTTTGTAGCGTCATTATTAATATAATTAATGAAGAACTTTGTTTGCACAACAGTTTTTAATATTTAAATATCTACATGTTTCAAAAAAAGAAAATACTTGTTACTTTACTTTGTTAAAAACAATAGTTTAAACAAAGTTCTTCTTTTTAATTATATAATATTTAATTTTACTCATTTATTTATTAATTATTCTATTTTTTAATATTATTTGTATAATGGAAACACTTTCAAATGAAGCACAAAATATTTAACTAAGCATTTAATTTTCACGGCATTGGATTTTATGAGAATGGGTTGCATTCTTCAAAGATCCGAACGATTTCTATAAATAAAATAAGTTTGAATTAAAAAAATATATTAAAAAAGTGTCTATTTAATATGTATGTTAATTCTTGACACAAGACGGAAAATCACCAAAAACGGTTTATAAAAAATATTGTAATTCAGTGAAGATGGAGGAAATTCAGGATTAATTCTAAAATCGAGATTTTGGAAGATGATAAGAAACTGCATATTTTATATATATTTTTTAGAGTAAACTAATAATGTAAATATTGTATTTTCATGTAGTAACCATCTTTAGTGATCTATTCAAGGAATAAATTAATTCATCAGCCATAAAATAATAAAATACTCAATGCCGCCAACTTTACAGACTTGAATTGAAAGATTGAAACACATGTTTTGACGTTTCCACAAGATTCCGTTATCTATGCGTTGCACGTTACCTGTCTCGCTCTACAATTGATTATTTTTCATTGATTTTACGAGAAAATGGAAGACGACGAGTATTTCACGGGCACGGAACTTCAAATCCCACCGATAAAATATGAGTGTAAGTAATTTAATTTATTATAAATGAATATTTTAATAGCATTCACCGCCGTTGCGGAATTATTTTGTCATATTGCGTCACTCTTGCACACAGTAGTTTGGCACTGACGCATTGGGATAGGTAGGTACTTATTCTCTTGTACATTTTGGCGGGTAAATTCATAGTATCATTTAAAATCTATTGAGGCAACTATTATGTAAATAATTAGCGATTAGTTTTATGTGCCGATACTGTCAATGAGTAGATTGGTTATGAAAAGGCTATGGAAACTACCACATAACTTTTTTTTTCGGTTTTTCCTAAAACCACAGTAAATATAAATTTATTTTCCTTGTGCCTATATTCTACGTGATATTTTCAAATTTGAAACTGTTGTATGTGGAAAATTATTATTCAAATTATAAAAATAATCTTAAAATCCAGACAAGCGATAAAGAGCGAATATGCAGATAAGATCTTCATCCTTAATACTAATTAATCCCTCACAAATATAAAAGAAAAAAACATACACACACTTTTATCAGTGAGGAACAATTATTTCATTCACCTGAGAAGCAAAATGGTGCATTTTATTTCATTTAAACCATGTTAAAGTTTGAAGTTTTTGTATGGGTTTTAGGTTGTTTTTATTTTATTTTTTAAACTAGCCTAAATATGAAGTGCCTGTCTGTGTATTTACCCATTAAAGTACCTAACTAACTAACTAACCATCACGCCGTTTCACCGCAGGGGTAGGCAGAGAGAACGGACCGCCAAACAACTCGATCTTGGCATACACTTCTTGCTTCATTCACTTTCATACATCGTCTCATACATTCTCTTCTATTTTTCCGACTTCTGACATGGCCCGACTCAAGTATTTGATTCACTTGATCGTGCCATGTCTTCCTCGGGCGTCCCCGGCTTCTTCTTCCATTCACATTCGCGTCATACATTCTTCTTATACTCCTTTCTTCATTCATTCGCTCCACATGCCCAAACCGTCTAAGCGTCCCTTTCTTAATCTTACTCATTACGCTTACATCAGCCTTGCATTCTTTACGAATTACAATATTTTTCACACAATCATACATGGTTTTACCACACATTCGTCTCAGAGATCTCATTTCTACGGCATTCAGTTTACTTTCATCCTTCTCTGCCAATTCCATGCCTCACTGCCATACATCAGGGTTGGTATCAGCACTCCATTGTGGACTGCTAGCTTCGCTTCTTTGGACAACTTTTTGTTTGCGCCAACCGCGTTCAGTCCTCCGTTAATGGAGTTTCCTGCATTCACCCTTCTTTCAATATCCCTATCAGTCTTTCCATCTCTCGTAAACATACTTCCCAAATATACAAACTCTTCGACCTGCTACAAGTATTCGTCATTCACAACTATATTACACACTGTTTTCGTACTCTCTCTTTCAAACACCATGACTTCAGACTTACTTACATTCATCATTAGCTCATTCTTCATGCATACTTCATTCATCCTAGATACAAGGGACTGTAAATCTTCCATACTGTTAGCAATCAGCACCGCATCATCCGCATACAACAGGCAACATACTTTCAGATTACTCATTTTCGCGCCCAAGCCCACCTCTTTCAAATCTTGCATACAATTATCCATGTATACATTGAATAACCACGGTGACATTACGCAGCCTTGCTTAACACCTTTGTGATGTCAAACCACTCTGTAAAATCACCGTTTACCCTAACACATGCAACGCTTTCCTCGTACAGAAACGCGATTGCCTGTATGAGATTCGTATTCACTCCATACTTGGGCAATACCTTCCATAATTTTTTCCTATCAACTCGGTCGTACGCTTTTTGTAGATCTACAAAGGCACAGACGAGTTTCTGGTTTTTTGCCAGAAACTTGTCTGTTAGCATACGCAACGAGAAAATCTGATCCATACACCCCCTTCCGCTCATAAATGCACCTTGCACATACACAGGTTAAAGCACCTACCTATAATATATTTTACCAGCCGATTGCTTTTATTTTATATTTAAAATATGTAATATTTTTTGATTCATAGAAACAAGTTTTTTCAGTTTTTATCTTAGCATAGGAATAATGTAAGAATAGGAAGTAAGATTTGTACAGCGCCCTTGAGGTGATTTTTCACAAAAACGGCGCTATAAAAATCATCCGATTATCATTATTATTATTATTAGCATGTCAAGTTACATCCCACCATTTTTCACTAGTAAATACATGATCTCTGTATATAATTATAATAATTTTCTCTGTACATTTATTTGAACATAAAAATACAATATTTCTCTCTTTTCTAGATCTTGATCACACAGCAGATGTCCAGTAAGTGAAAATAGTAATAATCAGTACTGCATGCATTATAAATATATGTGAATCAATGTTCATAAAAAGGGTGATTGTATTATTTAGGTGTTTTCTTGTATAGGTTTAACACATTGAAAAATAAAATTTCAATAAAAATGCATCTTCCACAATTACTGTCATTTATCTATAAAGTAAATTATAATGACAGAAAACATAATGGATTTCTATTTTTTTTTTGTTATATTCCTTTGATAGTATCTCCGTGTACAATAGTTTAACATGAAGATAACATTATTAATTTCTTATTCTCAATTCGTAGACCACCATTCAGAATCGAAACGTTGCTTGAAATGGCTTTAGCCATGTTTGGTGACCAGATCTGAATAGCCGGGAACTTCCCCACCTTCCTTCCTCCCCATCTGCTTCCCCTCCTCAATACCTTCAGCCTCACAACATACCCCAATCTTAGATGCCATAGTATCACTGGGTCCAAACAGTTGGGAGCAGTCGGGACTCTTGTGTGGTATCACATAAAAAGGGCTAAACTGGCATTATGTTAAATTTAAAGCATGGCATGCATACACTGTATTGTTCACGAATCAACATTGATGACGACTGCTGCAGTCTTCTGCAGTTATGAATGTGGATATTTCATTTTTATGTAATTATTGAATAATGCAACATAGTTTTTGAACACATGATCCCGGCTTGGTAGACTTGAAACTACTAAGCACCCCATTAACCTATATGGCATTGCACCGTTTTCGTGCTAGCACTCCATATAAGGTTTCCATTAATTTAATTATTCATTCATAGGAAAATTCATTAAACATTCAAGATATAATGGTGATATTAAAATTCAATGACGATGAGTGATAAATTAAATAATAATTCGAAGATGATTTTACATTTCAGAATGGAAATATTACTCGATAGACTTCTAGGTTAAATGCTCACATCTGAATGAATAGCCAGGTTCTTCCCAACCCTATTCTCTCTCTCCTGTTTCCTTGTACCTTACAAAATTCCCCAAATGGGAGGGCCCTAAATGTTTCTCTAGCTGCAAACAAACAATCTGGGATAGTTGCGTGGTGTAACATAAAAATATTATTTTTGAAGTAATGAAGTATGCCCATCCATTCTTTTTGTGGGTTTGTAAAAAGTACGAAGTTTTATAATACTGCCATAAATTTGTAAAGAAAGGGTGTCCGGGATAAAGTGCAGTAACTTCGGGAGGTGATTCTATACCATAGTATAAGTAAAAAAGATAAGTAATTTTTTTCGAAATTCCCACATTTTAAGGTAGATACTTTTCAGGTCAAAATGTTTAACCGTTTGTATGGAGAAAAAAAAAAATTGTAAATAATTTTTCTATGGGATTTCGAAAAAAGTTGTTTATCTTTTTTACTTTTACTGTATTCATAATCACCCTCAGAAGTTACTGAACTTTACACCCCAGACACCTGTATGTACCTAGCATTTATTAGTAAAAAATATGACTTTTATAATAAAATTATTTTTTTAATAACTTATTTTTACATAATTTTTTTTAGGTTAACTCAAAATACGACTTGGTTAAAATCTCAAAGAAAACAACTCCTGCTTTGTGGGCATACCTGCAAATGTTATCATTTATTTACATAAGTAGCACAAAATGTTATCTGTTGGTTGGAAAATTATCAGGAAGCAATAAATAAGTTATTCGTTGTGAACAAAAAATGCAAAAATATTTTATGTTTGGTGGTATTAATTTATTCTCGACTGAAATATTTACCATATTGCTCAAGAGTTAAATCGCATCACATGTTTGTTTTTTCAATGGTCTATCCCCTTTCTAACAGAAGATTCATCTATACCACCTACGATTATTAAACATGTTTTGAACTTTGGTTCGGGTTTTACTAGAATTTAAGCCGTTTTTAACTCGAAAATTGATGGTACAAATATCACCAAAATAATAAAATTTTATCTTAATTCATTGACAATTTTATTATTTCCTTATTCAACAGAAATGAAATTAATCTATTATTAATTATTTTGCATATTTTCAGGATTCATTCATGGGGGAATACTTTAATCGAAGCCTTTGAACAAAGTGGGATGGCAATGTTTGCATATATGACGGAAATTGACTATGTGGAAATTAAGAAATGTGAAGAAATTGAAGTAGAAGCAGACGATATGCTCGGACTTCTATATCGTTTCCTAGATGAACTTCTCTTCTTGTTTTCAGCCGAACCCTTCCTGATCTGTAGAAAGCTGCAGATTTTAGAATTCAACACCAGCGAATTCCGGATTCGATGCAAGTGTTTTGGGGAGGAATTCACCCTCGGGAAGCATCCCCAAGGAACAGAAGTCAAAGCGATCACTTATTCTGCCATGCAAATCGTCGAACCCACACAAGATTCTCCTTATGAAATATTTGTAATCATTGACATTTAATTATGAATAAATATAATTTGTACAAATATCGTGTTTTCATCAATGTTGAGGTAATTTTTTGTTGACTAGCATTAGAAAATCAGTTTCACATCCTGTCATTCATTACGCCATGTTTGTTTACAACAATCTACTACGTTTATTGACACTGTGAAGGTTAGGTCTGTTCGCGGAAAAGCTCACATTGTTGTTCCATCAATTGGGCCGCTGATTGCGCAAATCACTTGTCTTATTAGCAATAAATAATTAATGGAAGAAATGTGAAAGAAATTCATTCGCTCAGAGTTGTGGTTGTGATTTGAATAGGGGATGTTATTAGTGCGCAAGCGCAATATGTTCGCGCGCTCTCTACAGCGGGCTGGGTGCCAGATGTTCAGAAAAGCTCGGTTACAACGGTTGTCGCGTGTGTAAATTATCTCTCTGAACCGGATAGTTGCACTATTCTGCGCATTTTACAGTTAAAATTATTCTAAATGGGCAGTGCCATGTACATAATTCTCGGCAGCACTTGAAAATCGACCGTTTTTCTTTTATTTATGATTATTTGCGAGCGTCCCGACAGCTGCAAGTCCCTTGCATACATAACAAGCGGCATAGCGGCGGACATTTTATTTCTAGTTCTCGACAATGTAGGGATCGCATTTTGAAAAATCTTATGTACCGATTAGCGGCCATCAAGCGACATCAGTTCGATTTCGAGGCGACAAAGCCAAAAGTAAGTAAAACACTATTCTTTTTATCGTGGTTTTCTCACATTTGCGATCGACATTTTACTGACCATCCAGCCACCCGAAAGAGGTTCAATTTTCGCATTCGTAGGCATGGTATTCAATCCAATTTTGGCCTTGCTTAGTGACGTAAGCACAGTTAATCTCAAATATATTTTCCAGTCTTCTTTTAAACAATTCATTTGTAGTAATTTCTGTGTTAATAATATGTACCCATTCTTTCGTTTTCACGCCTTATTAATCTAACGTGTGGCCTGCGTTTCCAACCTATATGTCTTATGTTGGGGAAATATGGATCGGGTATCTAACGTCAAACCGCTGATTCACCACTAACTTATTTCATCGTTGGTCAAGCCAATACTTGTTATAATATTATAATTGTTGTCGCTTTTGGAAGAAATGCCTCGCGGCGTTAAGAGGGCGGCCACCACGGAACTGGGGCAAATGGAGTGCACCGTCAACAAGCACGGAGTCCCCATCATCAGGCGGGTGGTGCATGGCTCCCCTGACGCCAGCTACTCCAAGCATGAGGACCAGACCTTCGTGGAGGAGGTCAGCCCCAGTCACACCGTCGGATATCACTTGGTGGACCACGGCTACGGGGTCACTCCGCAACATCAGATCATGAGAGAAGCCCCGCTGGCCCCTCCCAAGACCTCCGAGGTTTGTTACACATATATCATTTAGCCTGACTGCCGCAAGTGTTTACTCCTTTCACGGCTAGTTTAATTAACATGGAACCTCTACACTTTTTATTTTTACAAGTATAACGGTTATGTCCATCCTAAAACTTTACTTTTTGGCTGGCTACCGATGTTCATTATTTTTTTATTTATCAATGTTACAAACAGCTTGTTAGATCTTTTTTGTAAGGTTCATTAAACTCAACGATCCTCATCACGACACCCAAGCTGACTCCTCCCGAGTATGCGCAGAAAAAATCCACATTTCTTTTAACCTATTTAATTCCATTTTTGCAGTCTGACTAACAAGACACCTTTACAATATTTTTTCACCAAAACCAATGAATGGTTACATCAAAAGTTTGTCTCACAAAACTAACTGTACTTTAAAAAGCACATTACCTTTTTTTGCCAATTTTCTGTCATCGACTAACAGGTTTTCTCCAGACATCTTTACAAAAGATTCCATAATATTTTAAACAGGCATATTTTATTACCCTTTGATAATCTTGCTGCACAATGATTTTGCAATTAATGCAATTGCCAAATATTCGTTATTCACATTTTATATGCAAGTATTTATGATGCATTGGACACTTTGTTTTGGAGAGGTTATATGGTTTTTGCCACAAACACAGTTGTAGCCAGAAAATTCAATAAGGTTTTAAATTATAAAAAACCAATATTATGTTTTACCACATGGCATTCCAACCACCTAATTAAATTTAATCCTTCATTTTATTTACATTGTAATATATAAAGATGGTCTTGTAAGGCTGGTCGCAATTTCTTCTGACCAACCTTGGTTTACGGCTTTTTAAAATTTATTTTTTTATTATCAATAGTTAGAGGGAAAAAAGGTTGAGTTGAAAGAAGAATATTAAATTAATTGTATCAGTGGTGATTATTTTACCTTGTACTTTAAATTTAAAGTGGCGTTTGTTTGAACATCTCATATATCGGAGGGCAGGTCATCCCAGATGCAAGCTGTTAGCACTGCAATTGATGAAGAGTGGGTGCGGGTGGGTGGTGGCCAGAAATTTCAAAGGTTCTTTTGTTACCCAAGTGAAAAATATGCCTTCATCTGAAGAGATACATTCTACATTAATATCTCGTGTTTCTAAAGTTTAAGGAAGTATCCTTTTAATTTTCTTGGTGATACGTGAAAATGCCACTTTTGTAAGATCCATCAAACTTGACAATCTGCCACAATGTAAATATATTTTGACTTTTTAATAGGAATCAAGTGTGTAGACACACTAAGGAGGCCTTCCCTTTAAATATGAATTCATAATTTCAAGTCCTGTAGTCCACAATAATAATTATTTCTGGTTTTGCTTTTCAGTGAATATTATACAATAGTTTTTATTTTTTTTTAAATCGCAAGTCAGTAAGTTGAAGTGATTAACTGTACACTATCTATCTATCCACAGAAATATCTTTATCTAATACTAATTTGGACACATTTCATGTGGACGATTGTTTGAGTTCATTGCTCTGATAAAAGCATTTAGAAACTGGAATACGTTTTATTTCAAATAGTTGTTTTTATTCTAAAATAGTATTGTTACTTTGGTGCAATGACCCACCATCGGTTTACATGTTCAATATATTTATTAATTTCTAAGATAGATAGGATGACTTTCTATTTATAATTCAGACACACTTTTGTTATCTGAAAATGTTTTTGGCCACACCCTGTCATACTATTTTTACTTTATTTTTAAACTTGATAAAGCTTTTAATTTAATTTAAATTCAATATAAAATTAAAATAAATATCACGTGAATGGTTAAGGAGAGATAATCAAAGTTGATCAAAATTGGCATTTTTTTGTAAGAATAATAATAATTTATTTCAAGAGTCTGGAAATAAAATGTCAATTATCGCACACCTAGATCTAAACAGTTTTAACTCAAAAAAACACCATTTTCAGGATTAACAAAAAACATATTGTCTTGTTGCTATATGTGATAAGGAGTTTTCTTTTATGACTGGATAATGCATATTAAAGAAAGTTCAGATTGAAACATTTCATACAAATTGTCTAAGTAAGTTGGAAATGGGATTTTTTTTGAGTTACTACTGTTTTGTACAACACATTTTAGCTATTTTTCTCCCCATTATTTGAACTTGAAACGGTTTTGTTGACATTTTTACCTGGGCAAAAATTACAGAAAAGGCTTAGTTTAATATTTTTATTTGGATCGAATGATAAAACAATGGATTCATAGAAATGTAGTTTTTATTATGTATGAAAACTTCATGTATTGAGTCAATGCTACTGCAGAAACAGTCTTAAGATCTCTTAATCATAATAAATTATAAAAACAAAACTTTATTAAAAACAAGACTGGAAACAAAAAATAAGTACCTAAGTATTAAAAATAATTATCTTTAATGGCACTTCACATTTTCGAAATGTTTTTCATGTTTTCCTCTCAATTCGCCTTATATCCCACCTGACTCTGATTTCTTGTATAGTGCTGTTTTTACAAGTCAAGGGTGAACTAACTAACTAACCATCACGCCGTTTCTCCGCAGGGGTAGGCAGAGAGGACGGACCGCCAAACAACTCGATCAAGGGTGAATTTGAAGAATGCTTAAGACATTCTCAATCTTGACCAATTAATTTCGTAAAAATTTCTGTTTTTAGAGCTTTCAAATTTTGTCTGCTTGAGTGTACTTCGGTTTGATTTCTTGTGTCATACTATAATCTCCCTCTGCCTTTGAAGATCAGCTAGTTCCCAGTATGCATCAAAGAGTTGTTACCTTGATGGTTCACCAAAATTGCTTTCACAACTCAGGCGACAGACACTTGATTCCACAAAGCGGACGAAGTTTTCTCTGTGGAACTTGTTTCTTCGATTTAGACAAGAATTCCGTAGTATTTTTGCAACTGTCGTTTTCCACGTCAATGATTTTTTTAGTATTTTTTTTTGTTTTATTTTTTTTTTGGACTCTTGGTCGTGATCTTCAGCAATCGTGGGATTTTAAGAGTCATCGTATGCAGTATCTTCAATGTTAAGTTTATCAGCATTAGTATCTTTTTTTGGGCTCTTGGTCGTGATCTTCAGCAATCGTGGGATTTTAAGAGTCATCGTATGCAGTATCTTCAATGTTAAGTTTATCAGCATTAGTATCTTTTTTTGGGCTCTTGGTCGTGATCTTCAGCAATCGTGGGATTTTAAGAGTCATCTTATGCAGTATCTTCAATGTTAAGTTTATCAGCATTAGTATCTTTTTTTGTTTTTTTTTGGGCTCTTGGTCGTGATCTTCAGCAATCGTGGGATTTTAACAGTCATCATAATAATAATAGTAGTTGGATGACTTGTATAGCGCCGTTTTTGTGAAAAATCACCTCAAGGGCGCTGTACAAATATTTCTTAACTAATTATGTACAGACAGATACAGAAAAACATACTTACCTGGCAGGTCGCTTCAGATGAACACAGTTTTAGAAAAATTTAATTATAGAGATGATAGTTTTACATGGTTATTTGTTTCTCCCTTTCTATTGATGTTACATTTATTAGATGATTGGTGGCACAAGAAGATTGGTATTTATTGAATTATTGGTATTAATTTTTAGGACTGGAAAGTATTCATAAAATGAATTTAGGACTCGAAAATATCTATAAAATTACCTTAAAAAGCGTAAGAAGCTTTTAATAAATATTAACGTTTTTTATTTTTATTTTTTATTTTACACTTTGGTTGTTTACAGTGTTGCGGGCTGTGGACGCATTTGCGCACCGATGCGTGAATTTTTAATTATATATATTTTTTTATTAATTTTTTTTATTTATTTATGACTTTAGGTAAGTACTAACCGGCCAGCCTAGCTAAGCAATTTACAGGTGAATTTCTTTAATTTATGGATACGATTGTCTGAAAAGATGTGTTTTAAGTTTAGTTCTGAATTCTGTTGAGTCTTTGATAATTCTTAAGTCATGCGGCAGTTCATTCCAGGCTTTAGTAGGTCCTGACACTCCGAAAGCACGATCACCGAACTTAGTATTAGGTGTGCGCTTTGGCGCATCGTATGCAGTATCTTCAATGTTAAGTTTATCAGCATTAAGGTGGGGTACCTTTTCATCTTCAGTTTTAGAATTAGAAGTGCTGCTGTCGCTCGATGAACTGCTGGAGTTATTGCTGGTTAAAGATGAATGGTCTTGGTTTTTTCAGCAGGAAACACAATTTGGATCGGCATCAGAAGTGTCGGAGTCACTATCGTTACTTCGGATTGGTGAAATACAGTATCGATTTGTTTGTTTTCCATTAACTATACTAGGGGTTCTCGAACAGGAATATGGATGTTGGCTGAACCTCTGTGGGTCGGTTGAAATTACCAAGTTTTCTTCTATTGATATAATAATTGACTGCAACTCCACATATTGAGTGTTATATCAAGGCTGACATTCTCTCTTTTTCAATTTACAAATTGTCTAACAAATGTTCATGCTCGTTCATTTTTCTAAAACATTACAATGTACTCTCAATAACCATCAAAATTGTACCAACTCAAAAATAATCATCTAGAAACTCAACTAACAATATTTTAGCAAATGTGTATAGCTGTTAAATCTCTGAAAATGCATTACGGCACTTTATCCAAAGTGCATTTGCTCTGCTTTCCCCAAAAAATAATAAGAAAAAAGGATGAGTCAACAAAACTGATGTAACTAGAAATGTCAAAAGTTTTTCTTCAAAACTGAAAGAAGTCAAAATAAACGTAAAATTTTCACTTATCTGAGTAATCAAAATTGTTGCAATTCAAAATCCAGCACTGAATTTTCGTCGATTTAATAAAGATCTAGTCACCAAAACTGTTGCAACTTGAAAAAAAACAGTTTTTGTACTACCAACGTACGCGCACTCCGCTTTTTTCCTGACAGAAACTAAGATTTCAACCGTTTTAATAGGGGGTCATGAGCTCATTCATTCAACAAGAAGTACTTTCAGCCCCATATTTTGGAGAGTATTCAAGATATTGACATATCTGTTTTGAATGTACGTGCACCTACATTTATAGAATCCGAATAACTGTTTTACTAAAAAAACGTAATTTTTGAGTTGGTACTGTTTAGCTCTAGGTCTGCAATATGTATTTACATAAACACATTTGGGTTACATTTGTGAAAACATCAATGATGACCTCGCAAATACAGAGAATGTGTATTGTTTATCAATTTTCAAGAATTAATTTTATAAGCTTTTGCTTCTGGTATTTAATGATAATTTCTTATAGCTTGATTATGTCGCTCTTATTTTGAATAACTCTATGACAGTTTAGTGACTCGATTGACATTGGATGTGTTTTTAGATTTTTTGTAACCCATTTTAACTTGATTTTACTTTATTCTATTGCAATGAGTAACCAATTAGGTATTTAAAACATTTATCAAAATAAAAATAATAACATTTAAGTTTTTAAAAAAATTGTTTCTGCCACTAAAAAGCCTTCCTGAAAATACGATTCGTCAAGGTCTCGTAACATCTGTGAAACTAATTTTGAAAGGTTAAAATAAATAACTACAATAATATCTTTGTATTTCAATTAGAATGCAATCTTCGGATCGTTGTCCAATTTAAATCTAAGTTGAACAACTACTTATTTTTAAGGTAATTTTGACTACATATTTTGAATTGTTTTCTGGGCTCTTTTAAGCGCCCCCGAGGTGAATGTTTCTCAAAAATTAACCAAGTATTATTAAACAACATAATCTCCGTTGTGATGTGAGTACGGAATATGTAACACTCTAATTCTAAAAATTCAAATCAGTTATTAAAAAATGTAATTTCTCGTCTAATTCTAAAATTCAAATCAGTTATTAAAAAATGTAATTTATGATCTAATTCAAATACGTAATTCTAGTAATAAAATAAAAAATAAAAATACGTAGTATATAAATGAATTTATGCCACCGTTCTTACAAGAGTTGGTGGTGTAATGGTCAGCATAGTTGCCTTCCGAGCGGTTGATCAGGGTTCGATTCTAAGCCATGGCAATATTTTATCCAGTGATTTTTCACGAGTTATTAATAAATCACAGATGCCATCATCTCCAGCGGGGAAATATTTAAACAACTTTACTAATAACCTGCAGAAATATTATATTACTATACATATTTATTAAAATGATCTCAACCCAATACTAAAATTACTTCTTCTAGCTATGTAAATAACATTTTTGGAAGTGTGGAATAATTTGAACAATGCGTTTGTTTATCAGTTAGTTAGTTAGTTAGTGAGTGAGTTGGTTGGTTGGTTGCTTGCTTGCCACAGTTATATGTAGCATTTAGATTAGGCTGACAAGATGGCAGGAAGTTTGCTCTGTATTCCAGGTATCTAGTTCTAGTTTCTCACACTAGAACACAGGAAGCGGCCAGCCACCCTGATACATACTTGTTAGGTAGCCATCTTCCCGTAGCGAAGGAACAACTAACTAAAGAAGATGTGTTACATTCATTTTTAACCCTTCATAAGTTTAAAGAGCCTGGGGTTGTTTTCATCAACAAACACTGTGTTTTCTTTTCATAATAGTTTTTTTTTTTTTTAGAATAAAGCAATGTCAAATTTTCCGATTTATTCCATTTTCAGAATGTGGTGTTTTAAAACAAGTGTTTTTGTATGCAAAAGTCATAAAAGGGTGACATTACTGGAACATATTTTCAATTTCTGTTTAGATCAAAAATATTTTTTTATTTATTTACCGCCAGTGTCTTCCCCAAAAGTCTATTTTTTACATATATATATTTTAACTTAAGTGACAACGTTATTACAATAAGTGATAAAATTATATGGCTTATAATATAATGGATATAAAGTGTTCCTTGTTTTTTTTTTTACATGGCTTATAGTTAAAATGTAACTACAACCACTAGTTTTTTTTTTACAAAAAATTAAAATGTTATGTTTAAGGAAGTATTATTGATGCTTGAGGCATTATTTTTATTAAATAATATATTGTTATCTAACAAAAAACTAGTTTTTATTTTTATCGTAACTACAAAGTTTGTTTTATAATTACAACATTTTAACTCTAAGCCATCGACATTGTCCTCTACACAAAGAGTTTTCCTGTGTTATAAAGGACATTTAGGTAGGGGTAATTTACTTTTCCTAACTAACTTCACCTATGCTTAAAAATGACTTCCTAATTCAAATTTTTTTAATCACCCAGTAGGCTTATCGTTTATACATTTTACACTTTCTTTTACAATTGTAATTCAGAAATGGGCTGAAAAAAAATTACCAACTCATTTGTATCTAAATATCTACTCTGAAAATGTAAATCCTAATCTGAAAAGTTAATTCAGCAATAAAGAGTTCAAAGGGAAATGGCCAGTATTTTTTAAAGTCGTTGTAAATTTTTCAAGCTGTGGATATTTTTAATGCTGTTGATAATCGTGCTGCATCCTCCGCGGTGGTAGTAGCACGACTATATACCTTATTGCATGTCCTGTGTATGGCTGTGTGAGGGGACAACAATGGGATGAATGTTTCTGCGAGCTTGCCCCCTGAAATAATCTCCCGGGGAGAAAAGGGGCTCATCTCATTCTTCCCCTTCCTTGTTGGGGAGGAAGATGTTTCCTGACGCACCTGAATTACTGTAGCTAACCGGGAACATTACAAATCTAGATCTCTGTCATCTCTTATCAAAAATACTGTATTTAGTGGAAAAAGTTATGTGGAAGAATATAAAGACAGTGAAAAATTTCAGTTTTATAACGTTGACTGTACATTGAAAATACCTTTAGCATAAATTGCTATCACCATGGAGATTCTACATTGTGCAAATATGTGCTGTGAAAAATGATACGTTTTTAATTAATTGCAAATTGATATAATGATCAGAGTGAGTGTACCTTTGAAATATACATCCTGTAATTATTGCTAGTGCAACCATCTTCCGAGTACAGTTTGGGCATGCCGAGTGTGGAGGGTGCTAGCCATTCTGCTTGTTTGCTCGCTTGCTACCCCTCCCTGTGATTGCATTCACCTTGAGTGTCATTGCCCCTCTGTAATGTATTCACAACCCTACCAGGGTCTTTTGTGAATTCTTGGCCTCATCATTGAAATTTCACTTTTGATTGGTATGCACAACGTACACACACACCCTCCCCCCAAACACTGCCACCACGCATACCACTGCATCATGTCCCTTTTACACATACTACCCTATTAGGTCCCTTACACAATACCGCTTCACTGACCTTTTACATAGATTTGTAAGATTTTACATAGATAAGTATTTCCCAGAATCTTTAGCTGTGAAATTCTGGGAATTATTTTCAGGTAAATATATTTTACATTTTATTATTCTGCTGAATTTTTTCATAACATTTTGCAGGAAGATATTATGAATATAAATAACATGGTGACAATAAAAAAAAAAAAATGAATACGTAGTTAATTTTACAGTGTCATTTTTGCGGCACATCACATAAAAAAGGTGCACTGTAAGAAGATAGAAAATAATTTGATAATAAAGTTAAATTGCTTTGAATGTATTTAACTATTCACTTTTAGATAAATGATTGGAGTGAAGTAACAATTTATAATGAAATACAAATTGAAGTGATGAACGATTCTTACCACTCTGGCCTGAGTTTTTTTTTAAACCTATAAGCCAAGGTTTTTGCCAAAACTTATTTTTTTTAAAACCAACTAGATAACCACGTGTGTCTCGATATGGGAATTTTCCCACTTATTTTATATGTATAAAACAATTTTTTATCAAGATAAATAAATTAAACATCACAAACTCTAAAAAATATAAAAATGATTAACCTTGGTTTTAGGATGAAACAGCCCAGTCTTAAATGGGCTAATTTATCCATGTTTCTGTTCGAAATTCCGAGAAACTTATTATTGCACCTTGTAACATGCTATTATTGTGTACCTCTCAAGCCAATTTCTTGGGTCCTTTGCACACACACACACTACTACTACTACTACTTTATAGTGTCCCTTGCGCACATTCCAGTTTAGTTATTGTATCCCTTTACAATAGCCCTCACACGGCTACAAACAGCTGCTGTCCCTTATTGTGTGTCATGTTTCTTCCCAGTTAATAGAGTGGTTCAAGTTGAAGTACAGTTACCCACTACTGTACTAACTGCCGCCATTCAAGCTGTAGTCACTAGCTGCTACTGGCCAATGGACAGGAGTCAACCACCTCCATCTGCTAACTGTTTACTGTTAACAGGAGATTCATACTGACTATCTTGAACTTGTACATCCATGCTCTTCTCAGTCGTTGCGACTTAGGCATGTTTTTATATTATTTCCACACAAAATAGTTAGAAAAATTGTTAAAAAAAAATTATTTGATCCATTTATCATCATCATTTTTTGTTGTAGAATGTTAGGATAAAGGAAGTGGGGAATATGGAGAGGATAGGTATATCTGGCTGTTTAATTGATCTGGGGCCTGATTACAGTTCTTTTTAAGGAAAGACATTTTCCTTATCTTTAGGGTTAAAAACATTTTGCTTAACTGTGATTCCGATTACACTTCAATGGCAATACATTTGAGTTTGTGGTTTAATTATTATTAAAAATTATAGGTGCATCACACACGCTTAACACGTAGTTTATTAACACTTATAGTTTATTATTACTTACTTTACACATATAGTTTATTACAATTTTTAGGATTTAAATCACTTTTATCTGACATTTCGGGCTTTTGGCAAAGGTACTTTAAAAGCATTGCAATTTTGTTAATTCGGTTAATTTAATAGCATTATTATGTGACAAATGACTCACTAATAATGAAATACTTAGATGATATTGAGTTTTACTTTAGTTAAAACTATGCAAATATTGATATTTTTAAAGAATGTCATTTGCTGAATGGCAGCTGTCATCCGAGAGAACCCGAACCACAGTTAGACAAAAAGTCTTTAACCCTTAGGATAGGGACAATGCCTTATCATTAAAAAGAACCGGATTCAGACCCCCGGTCACTAATCATATTTAAAACAATTTCAACCATATTTTGGATAGTGGTCTCTCACCGGAAATTGTTTGAAGATCCTCCTAGCGTCTTCCACCTTCTATGTATTTATAATACTTGGATAAATCTTAGCTGTAAGCCATTAGTAATAAATCTAAGATGTAAATTATTAGATATAAGTCTAAGTGATGAGAAGGTATAGGTTAAACAAATTATGTTGTAAAGCACCCTTGAGGTGATTTTCTCACAAAAACGGCGCTATAGAAATAATCCATTTATTATTATTAAAAATTTTAATATATTCTTGTATCATTAATTGTCTATTTCCCCGAATAGTAGATTTTTTGTCAATTAATGCAATTTAATTTTTTCTAACTCCACCCATATTTACAATAATTGTTCCCATGCAATCGACCAAATTATAAACTGCTGTAATATCGACAAAATTTCAGCTGAAATTTATTTGTTATCTGCAAAAGGCCGCCTCAACAGTTTGTTAACCCCACCATTAACAACAGGGACTGCACAACACATTCACACTCGAATGCAGCTCGCTCCAGTCACACTGGTTCTGTCTTGCTTGAGTAACCCCTGTTCATACAACCATCATACATCTGCACACATGCACAACCACACGTCTTATATTCTATGTGTCTGCGTGCACCCTTCGTGTATACACAACAACTATACATCTTCCATCCCGGATGTATGCGTGCACCCTTACTTTATAATATGCTACCATCCATCTTAAGTTATGGATGTATGCGTGCACCCTAAATGCATATCCAACCACAATACATCTTGGCTGTATTATAGATAGCTGTGTGTGTGTGTGAGCACCCTTACATAATATGGTAGCATTACCTATACATCTGTGTGTCCACTAGGGCTTCTTGCTTGAGGCTAAGCAATAGTGTAATTCCTCCCCTTTGTGAAAGCCCCTAGGACAATGTACAGCAAATGCTGCTGTTAAAAATGCCAGGTGTACTTGCCAAAGGTAACAACCTATTACATCAGACCATTTTACTTTCCGAGTTAAGTAGTATAAATATTTTTTGGCATAAATTTAGCATTTACCTTATACATATAGACTCTATGCACAAAGCAACAAAGAGATTATACTATATGAATACTCGTATATTATTATTTGTTGCTTCAAAGTACTCAGTTGTGATTATTTTTTTGTTGATCAGAAGACCTAATTATGTCCATTTTTATATAGGTGGTACTTTTAATTATTTTTTACATTATCATCACTTCACTTGGGGATCCATATGAGAGACACAGTTAGTTAAATTGGAAGTACTAAAATTGAGGCCTGTTTTTCTGTAAAAGTACTGACATTCAATAATTATTCCACATTGGTCAGGTCCGTACCTTTAGGGAAAGTGGATGTGTTCATCATATTTCATAACATTTTTTGTATTTTTATTAATTTATGCAATGTATGGTGAACTTTGTAATTTGCACTGTCTTATTTTGCTTCCAACATCGTTTCTACTACAACAGATCTTGGGTGAAAGTTATATTTGTGCTTTCTCCCACCCGTCTTTCACCCATGCTGATTATTTCTAAAAAAATGTATGGTGAACTTTGTAATTTGCACTCTGTCTTCTTTTGCTTCCAACGTCGTTTCTACTACAACAGATCTTGGGTGAAAGTTATATTTGTGCTTTCTCCCACCCTTCTTTCACCCATTCTGATTATTTCTAAAAAAATGACTACTGGAGAATTTAATCAAAATATATTTGAAAAAAATACCTCCACGCTTAGAGCTTGACAAGCCACATGATACGCCTGACGCTCGATGCGCAGAAACGGATTTTGGTAGGAGGCGTGGTCAACCGAAAGAAATCACCAGTAATGGATTATCTAGTGACCTTGATGTGATTTTTCACAAAAACGGCGCTATACATATCATCTAATTATTATTATTATTAAACAGCAATTCCGAACAGTTTCGGCAAAGCTGCGCAGTACACAAAGAGCCATGTGCATTCTTTTGTTTGTCGAACCATATCTTGATAAGTCATTATGATAGGTACATTCCCTACAAACTTTTAAGACACCACAAGAGGTCCACTGCCTGGAGCTAGTGGGGACGATAGCCCCCCAAATTCTTGAAGTGGGAAACACTCAACTGCTAAAATGTGGTTAATTAACATAGCAAAATTCTTTTGAAACAATTTTGAATGGTTATTTTCAGCCCTAGAATAAAATGCGATTATACTATTTTTGTCTTATATGTTAATCTTATTTGCACTTAGACAGATTAAAGCCAAAGATTTTCTGCCACAGACTCGGCAAATGCTTTTTTTACTCTTAACTTTATAGTTATACGATTTTAACAGATCTAATTGTTGTAATTATTTGAAGGTGATCTCTGTTCATTGTGGGGGTCAATAGTATGTATTATTTTTGAACAATACTTGTATCACAAATGATCTTAAAAAAAGGCTGAATGACCTCTGCAATGCCATTGGGAATGTACGTTTCAATAGCTGTAATTGTACCTGTTGATTTTGATACATTGATTATCACTCTCAGAGAAGTAACCGATTCTAAGGTGCTAATCCCATGATCGCCATTTAGTAATCGGTAATTACCATAAATTAATTATTCATTCCACATTCCCGCACAAGGAGAGCCAAGAACAGTTACAATCAACCTCGCACTTTGCAAGTTGTTCAACTCTCATGTCTGTATCTGTATCTGTATCTAACACATTCCTATTATATTTTCATTAGTTTTCAATAAGGTGCTTCTCTGTATTTGAAGAATTGGTTGCAATCATACAGGCCGTTAAGAAATGTATCTTACTTACTTTAACCCAGTGGTGCACAACCCGAGCTCAATTCGTGAGACCCGCGGGCCCTTTTATAAAATTTCAAAAAGCTTGCAGTAATTGTGATGAAAAAGGAATAAATATGTGAATGTTTCATACATTCAATTATCAAGATTTCGCAACTAGATTTTGTTTGGAATTTGACTTTCCAATAGATAAAAATCAACAACATTTATTGGTTTTTGTTTTTAACATCACCAACTGCAAAGTTAACCATGTCAAGATGTAGGTACCTACCACTTCACTGCTTTAACCAGTGATTCCTGAGCTTATTTGGAATAAAAATGTAGTTGGCATTTTGGTCTCCGGTGACGTTTTTCTTGCCTTAAAACATAAAAAAATCAGTAGGTATTGAATAGTTGGAGTGGGGGTGGGGGTTAGGCGGTTACTCGACCGAGTAAGCGGTGACGATATGTGAAAGATTGTATGTATTGGAAAAAAAAAAACAAAATGTCACCAGAGACCAAAATTTCAATATTTTTTTTTTTTTACTCCAAATAAGTTAAGGAATCGCTGGTTAAAGTTTGTCAGGTACGTCCTTTAACACCCAAGCATGGTATAGAAAAAAGGTGTTAGATTCTTCAAGTGGGCTTCTGTAGTGTTCCAACCACCTCTAGTAGAGCATTAAATTCTTCTCACTGGAATCAGATGTCATGAGCTCAGATCGTGGCATAGCTTAACCAAATATAAATTTGTATAATTAAATGAAACGATAAAACTTTGTTTTAACTGCTTATTTTTTTTACTCCAACCGGTTTCGGAACAACTGTTCCATCACCGGGGAAAAATATATACTAAATACATACTCAACAATATTACAAAATTATGGCAGAACATATATATTAGGTGTCACAGTGGGGTGGGGGTGTGACTATAGGGATAAGTAAAAAGTGGGGGATGAATAGAGATTGAGGGAGGGGTGAAAGGAAACATTTAAAATGAGGTTGTAAGATAGGTTTTTTGATTGTTAATAATAGACTCATTATTATTAAGGGATTTCTAAATTTCCAAGACTTCTGATGGAACGGTTGTTCCGAAACCGATCGGCATAATAAAATAGAGAGTGGTTAAAAGAAAGTTTTATTCACATGTTGGTTATTTAGTTAGTAATTTAGTTGACACATACAAAATGACTTAAATAATGTAACACTTTGGTTAAACATAAACAAACTTAAACTGAATGTTATGAAAACTAAATTTCTGATTATTGATAGTCAAGGTGGAACCGAACATGCAATACTAACCATTGATAACATAAAGATAGAAAGGGTTAACAGTATTAAATATTTGGGTATAATATTAGATCATAAATTAAAATTTGACGAACACTTCGAATACATATCTAAGAAAATTGCTAAAAAAGTTGGCTTCTTAAAAAGAATTAGGAATAACTTGGATCTCAAGACAACGCACCTTGTATACAATTCTATTGTAACTCCTCATTTAAATTATTGTTCTAGTGTTCTATTCTTATGTAACGAGGCCCAAAATAATAAACTACAGGTTATACAAAATAGGGGAATGAGGATGATTCTGAAATGTAATATCTTTACTGGAGTTAAAACTATGTTACAAAACTTAAATATGATGACAACTAAACAACATATAATATATAATACATTAACAATGATGTACAAGCTTAAAAATAACATGCTCCCTAAATATTTGCAAACTAATATTATGTATCATGAAAATATTCACAATTATCCTACGAGGAGTTGCCGAGACTTCAGGCTTCTCAAAACAAAACTTACGTGTACACAGAACAGCGTGTTTTATAAAGGGCAAAAACTTTATAATAACCTACCAAATTCCATAAAGGAAGCCTCAAGTCTTGGCACTTTCCGTAAAACATGTGCTATATACATAAAGAAAAATTTATGACTTGTATTTCTATTTGTATTAACTGTATTTCTTAAACCCTATTTTTTTTTTTTTGAACTGGGGTAACTGTATTTCTTTTTTTTTTATTAACTGTATTTCTTTTTTTTTTATTAACTGTATTTCTTTTTTTTTTATTAACTGTTATAATTTTATGACTCTATTTATTTTATTATGTATCTTATATGTTTTTTATTACTAGATGTATGAAAATTTGCTTACATCTAAATAAAGCTACAAAAACAAAAAAAACAAATGTGTAGCTCAGTGGTATTGCGACCTCTTGGGGAGCTGGTAGTTCTCTTTGTGTTTTCCCATTCCTTCACTTTAGGGTAACATGTTTTTCTCTTGCCCCGGGAAGGACTCCATTAGAATGATTGTTTTGTTTTTCTCAGGCTGTAAAGCGCCGGCTAAATATGGGCTGCGAGAGCAGTGGCCGCAGCTCGCGCGCGCCCGCCGTGGTACCCATGAAGACCGAGTTCAAGACGCCCAAGCAGAAGAGGTCGCACAAACAGCATCACACGCCCAACTGGCGGGCCGCCAACTCTATTAAGAAATTCACCGAGAGATCTAGGTATGACCCACCACCACCTTTAAACAAAATAACTTTTCATTTTAATGTACTAGCTTGTATCAAAACCCCCAATACTTGATATTTTGTAAAAGAAGCTATAAACTCTTAAATTTATATTACAGACCTTTACTTTACCCTAAGCATAAATTTGTTGAAAGGGATTAAGTTGGTTAGCCACTTTGAGTATCAAACTCAACCCGTCCGACTGCTAGGGCTGTAGGCTCAAAATTCACAATTTATATGGTGTTTTTACACATTCATGTCTGTCTGATTCCTCATAGCCACACAATACATAGCTCAAATTAACATTATTTTTGACAAATTTTACATGTTGTGTTCACGATAGAAGGAAATTAGTTTGAATTGAGGCAAGCGGAATGGGAAAACATAAAAGAGGCGAGGGCTGTAACATCAGTCAAATTGTGCATCTATCTAGTCTAGAATTTGCACAATATGTATATAAGTGTACAGTAAAACACACCTCATGTGACGCCTTATAATTAGGTCCACTTACTGCGGTGAGACGAAGGATTTAATAATAATAATAATAATAATAATAATCGGATGATTTTTATAGCGCCGTTTTTGTGAAAAATCACCTCAAGGGCGCTGTACAAATCTTACTTCCTATTCTTACATTATTCCTATATTACATCTATTACTTTTTTTTTTTTGGACAGGCTATCATTACACATTATTTATAGACCATATAAAGAGATGCAGTTAAATTATCAAAACTAAATACGGCTTGATCTAAGTTTTCATACATGTTAAATTGAGAGAAAAAAAAATGCTAACTGTATTTATTCCTTACGATATATTGCAAAACGCTAATAAAAATGATAGGAGTTATGTGAGGACGGGGGCCGGGGGAACTGATCCATATCCATATCCAATCTTCTTTGTCTTTGTTGGTGACGCCCCTGGGCGGCCTGACGGGACTGCCCGTACGCCAGGTAGCGCTTGTCGGCCGGCTTCAGGATCTGGAAAGAGCACACCAGCGTGTCGTCCATTTCTCGCCCCAGCCGGTGGTGTCCTTGTCGGGGTCGGACCACAGCAGGTCGCAGAGCAGACTGGTCGGGCACGTCCGTGGGCCGCATGATGCACCGGATCTGCTCTGTAGACTGGAGGTCAGAAGGTCGCCGTGACAGCAGAAGATCTTCTTGTCAAATGTCTTTTCCTATTGCGCCTTTCTCGGCAGCCACGAAATCTAATTTTACGGGTTGCGATTTGCTTTAGTTCATGTCTCTTTTTCCGGTCTGTGATATTTTAGTCATTTAAAAATAAAACAATAAGATTAAAGTTCTTCAGTATTATGTTACCCACATCTACATATATTATTTTCTTGTAACTATATTTGCCTAATTATTTTTATCTAGCTTTCCTCCGCAAGCTGTTTGTTGAACAATTAACTTCAAAATACCATTTATGACTCCTTAAAAATCAAAACTATTAAGTATAATGTTGTTTTTTTTTCTTTTTCAATAGTCGTTTTGATACGTCTCTCAGTTTGCTAACGAAGAAATTTGTACACCTTTTGAAGACCTCTCCCGACGGTGTCATGGACTTGAATGTAGCGTCAGAAAAGCTAGAAGTACAAAAGAGAAGAATATACGACATCACCAACGTATTAGAAGGCATAGGCATTTTGGAGAAGAAGTCTAAAAACAATATTCAATGGAAATGTGGTAATTATTCCTTTCTTTTTTTTTTCAGAGATAACATCATTATTACCAGAAGTGACCCAAATATCAACAATAGTAGCTGCCAGATCTTTTCATGTTATCCTTATCAATTCTTCTTAAAAGTTGTTACCCAGTAAACAAGAAGCGTGTGTTTATATGGTCTTGTAACCTAAAGTACAAAACATTTTTCCGGATTGGCTTGGGTTCTCCATCTCTGACCAGAATCACTAATCACATTTTATTTTTTTATGATTGTTTCTAAGTTCCTCTGTACCTCTACTTTGAAAGATTGGGGTCTTTGCCTATTTCCATTATTGGAGTGGAATCTCCATGAACGCTTCTCCCATGGTGTTTGTTTTCACCAGGTGGTTCTGAGTCTGAGAGTGCGGCGACGTCGGCTCGCCATCGCCGACTTGCGCGCCACCTGCGCCGTCTCAGCAGCCAGGAGGTGGCGCTGGACACGGCCATCGGGACAGCCACACACCATCTGCGGCACCTCAGTCAGGACCGTCGCTATGCCTACATCACCTACCAGGACCTAAAGGGCATCCAGGTATTCCTGGACCAGACAGTCATCCCCATTCGAGCCCCCCCTGAGACCACCCTCAATGTGAGTACCACCAACCCACCTCATAGTCCCAATGGTATAATAGCTATGTACAGATAACAAATAAGAAATGCAACTAAACATAAAATTGTCAAACTAAAATGAAAACGTATAAATATATGTAATAGTCATGTCATGGTAGAGATAGAAAAAGTTAACTTAACCTGTTTTCATTGATTTTCCAGGTACCTCCTCCAGATGAAAATGGCTATGTGATACACTTGAAGGCGGAAAGCGGAGAGATCGAAGTATTCCTCTGTCCCAAGCCTGAATCCCCTCCCCAAACCCCTCTTGGCCTCCTGTCCGACCCTCTCCTGGAGGACAAGAAGGAGATGCTTCGTCCTCTGATAGAAGACATCAGAAACCAGAACAGTATGCTCTCCCCGCTGCGCACCATCCTCTCCCCCTACTCCCCGCCCAACTCCCACAACCTGCAGGTGAAGCTTAGTCCGTTGCTCCTGCACTCGTTAAAGAAGAGAATCATAGTGGGTGCTGCGCAGCGCAACCTGACGGAGACCCTGTCCAGCCAGCCCGACGCCGATGTCAAGTGGCACAAGCCCCAGCAGACAGTGACGCAGCCAACGCTTAGCATAGAGAACAAGACTGAGACGGAGAAAGGGGAACAAACTCTCATCAAGCTGGAGAACATTAAACGTGAACCACTGGGAGAGGTGCAGCACTCGGATATAGCCGAGGTCTGCAGGTTGAGGAATGCGCTGATCTCTGATAGTGATGACTTTGCTCCCATGGGCGGTGGGCGCTTCCAGTTCCAGACTGAAGACCAGCACTCTTCAGGTAGGCAACATTCATATTGCTTAATGCTCCAAACCCACTGTTTCAACTTACTATGTGCTCTGTTCATCGAAAGTGTTTGTAAAATCTTATGTTTTGTTATTGTACGGATAACCACGTAACAGAGTGTATTGTATGATCCAGTTGGCTTGGACATTAAAAACAATATTGATAACTTCTCCATAATTTAAGCTCATTTCATTCACTTTTCCCAGCAGTGGTACACTATGCTTTCACGGGTATGGGATTTCTGTCTTCAAAAATTATGATTAGTGTGGTTTTTTCACCTTTATGAATAGTCTGCTTTACTAAATGATTATTTTGTGTTCCATTAATTGGTTTAATAATGTTTTTTGCTATGCTTTTATCTAGATTTAAGTCATCAATTTTTTTTAAGCAGTCTTACTAATCTTTTTGTATTTTATGTTGTCTGTAAGTATTCTTCTGACTTAATTAAAATTACCTCAATTTTCTAATTTATAGTGCAATAGTTGTGAAAATTTGTTTGGTTTAATTCATATAAAGACTAACTGCAGTAAAAGCGCCAATGTCTTGATTTATAACTAACTTACGTTATTTTCTTCTATGAAAATTGATTTCTAAAGTTATGTTTACTTCAATTGAATCTACCAGTAATGTAGATTGAAAAGTCTAAAGAAAATAACCCGCAATTATGTGGGAGTTTTCATTCTAGCTTTATATACTTTATATTCGCCTTTATTTTAAAAAGGATAACCGTTGTGTTAATAATTAATGATTGTAATTTAAGTCAATTTCTATAAATAAATGTCATTTTTTAAAAAAACTGATCGGATTGGACAGCTTGATCAGATTGGACAGCTACTTGAGAAGTGTGGCTTGTTCCCTATAAATTAAAGGAATGAACAGACAGGCCATTTGCTTTGCAGTTAAAAACCATAAAAAAAATTTTAGAACTTCACTCACTTTACCTTCAAAATCTCTTTTACCATTGAAATTTTTTAAAATTTATTAGTTTTGAACAAATGTGAATTTAAGTAGTTAAAATCTTTTTCATGTTTGAAAGCTAATTAATTTTATAATAACAAAATCAATGCATAACTAGTATATACCCACATTTTTTGTCACAGAGAATGCCAAAAAGTTAGTTGTTCTTTTTTACATTTTCAGTATATACTATTACTTCATTAAAATAAAAAGTGAACGTTTTATTACATTATTTGATTGAGAAATGTGGACAAATTTCTCCTATCTTCATTTTGCATGTTGAGCCGTGTTCACAAGTACTTCCCGCGGGGCGAAAATCAAACTAGTATCGGCCAACCTAGGTCTCATTCTGTGATTTGTGTTTTCATTTCACATCACAGTCTGAGTTCTAGCTTGGAGGATTCAAATGAACACCCCGAGGAACCAACCAACCACTGCCATCGACGATTCCTCGCGACGTATTGGGCTACAGGTAAAAGTTTCATATCTATTTTCATAAGAAGCAATCACTTTGTGGTTTGACATTATATTAAACAAAACAAACACTTTGTTATAAACCACCAATATATTTTATTTTCACCAACCGGTTTCGTTTAACTCAAGCTTCATCAGGGTAAATACAATAACTGAAAAACTAAAACCAACTCAGTTATTATATTTACCCTGATTTAGCTTTAGTTAAGCTAAACTGGTTGGTAAAAATAAAATATATTGGTGGTTTATAACAACATGTTTCATTTACTTAATAAGTTTCATATCTGCTTACATTTTGGAAAATGCACAAATTCACAATACTTGTGTACACAATCATGTACTAAATTGGGTACTTATTACCTTTGCGCTGCCAGGTGTGGACCATGATTTAAAATGCAACACTGTACAGATCGTCATACTTATCTATATAGTAGATATTGTGGATACAAAAAAATCTAGATAATTAGTTTTTGGCCACCTGCGTAGGTTAAATTTGTAACTCTGTACAATATATTATCAGGTCCACCATATTAACAAGCAAGTGACAAACATAACGATTCAATGAATACAAGGTGTCATCGGTAACCAAAGCATGCGGAAAGCAACACAATTAGGTTGGTAGTCATTCCCCATGTAGTTGAACAATTCTGCGCAGTCCCACCACGACACTCTAAATTTCATATGATTTCCTGTCCTACAGTGGTAGACGTGAAGCTAATAAGAACCCGAAGTTTTATTGTGTATCTCTATTGTAATACAAAATTTGTCACATGTTCTATTTAAAACTTGATTATCATGAACCCTAGCCACGGCCATCAAGCATAACAGTTCCAAAAATTTTGATGATCTGAATATGGGCGGATAACGGCAAATGTTTCAATGAAAAAATTTCACAAATAAAAAGTGTTGCTAATTGCTGATTTATTAATGATGCCAAATGTGTGAAAGGTTAAAAAATAACTAGGGTTTTTTTTTTTTTTTTTACTGTAATGGTAATACCCTGCTGGGTAGGGGCATCTTCAGAATGATATCATAATAACATCACTATTTTTTTACTGTAATGGTAATACCTTACTGGGTAGGGGCATCTTCAGAATGATATCATAATAACATCACTATTTTTTTACTGTAATGGTAATACCTTACTGGGTAGGGGCATCTTCCTAATAATACCATAATAACATCACTATTTTTTTTTTACTGTAATGGTAATACCCTGCTGGGTAGGGGCATCTTCGGAATGAAACCATAATAACATCACTGTTTTTTTCCGTACTTAATATATCATTTTCCCGGTATTCAATTCTGAAATATATCTCAAATGTGTGTTCATGTTATTTTATTATGTAAGTAAGATAAGTAATAAAATGGACTCGTAAAACTACACGATTCTCCCAAAAATCTGCTTTTAGCCAAATTAAAACATTTGTTTATTGCGGACATGCCTGCCATTTGGTCTTATAATTGAAGACTAGGTATTTCTTGTACATAAAACTATTCCCTTGATATTTATTACACAAGTCTTACTTACTAACCTCATACCTCATTTCTAACAGGCAATTTAAGCCTCCTTTGTATTGAATGTTGAATTCTAATAATGCTGTGATGTTTTTGCAAGAGAAAGTATAACATGACATACTAATAAAATAATATATATATAATACAAATTAACATAATGCCACTTTGTGGTATAAACTTTTAATTCCAGGGGTGTGTTTTCTTTCATGCTGGTATTTGGCTCGCTTCTTGGGAACATTTATTCATTATCATTGTTTGTGTGTTTAAATCGTCGTAATGTTTTCTTTTCATAAAATAGTAATCCCTAGTAAAATAATTGTGTAATAGAGTCATCAGCAATCTGTAATTCGATGCATGTGATGAACAGAGAGGGATTATTTATTAATTCGAAATAATGATAATATTATTAATGCGATAGACATAATATTTATTATGTATTTTAAAAATTTACTCAAGCTTAGCATTTATCAAAATCAAATCATAAATATGACTTTTTCTGACCGTCCTATGTATGCTTTTACAAAATATGAAATTAATTTTAAAAAGTGAAAAAAAATAATTGCAATCCTTTTTTTAAAAACGTAACCAAAGTTTTGTAATCCGCATTTAAAAATCATTAAGGCTAAGTTACCGCACAACGCGCCGCGGCAGTTGTTTCTGGTGAAATTTTTTGATAATTTGTAGGTTTATCACGAAATAAAATTATGTTACAACCAAACAATATGATGTTCTTCTAAACCCTGTCTTATGAACATGTCTTAGAATGTTTAAAACAATATGATGTTCTTCTAAACGCTGTCTTATGAACATGTCTTAGAATGTTTAAAACAGTATGATGTTCTTCTAAACGCTGTCTTATCAACATGTCTTAGAATGTTTAAAACAATATGATGTTCTTCTAAACGCTGTCTTATCAACATGTCTTAGAATGTTTAAAACAATATGATGTTCTTCTAAACGCCGTCTTATCAACATGTCTTAGAATGTTTAAAAATATTTACGGAACCTCTAACAATAGTTTAAAGTTCATTTCTATCCTTTAATTCTAAAAACAGGAGAATTAAAATTGCTCATTGTTACAACATCAATGGTGTCTAAACGTTATCTTACCACATTATTTTAAAAAGCCACTAAACATTCCTTAAATAAATAAAAACAGTTTTTTTTTTTTTTTTTTAATATTACGACAATTATCATGGCCTCTTGGTGCCAAGCGATTATACACCTTATTATGTTAGAATACCATACACGGGAAGCATCGACAATATAATATAATGGAGCTGCATTATATCGTCAGTAAGATAGTTGGCTTTGACGCTGTAGGATGTCTATTTTTTTCAGACAAAAATTTCGTTAACATGTATGCACATCAAGCACGTTGATTTTTTACGAAAGCCGCCAGATTTTCGTTCAGATTCCTTTCAGGTAGTTTTTTTTATATAGATTCGGTATGGAAAATAGAAGTTCTCCTATTTTTATTGCAAATTTTATTCACTTCAATATAGTTATCTAAATACTGAAAGGTATGATAATGTTGTCACAGCATTTTATTTCTTTTTGGAGTCAATTGTTTTCGTAAGTGAAGTGGGAAATAAATTGTTTTTGGAAGTGAAGTGAGAACGAAATTGTATTTGGAAATAACAATTTTAATGTGATATTTGGAAAACCACAAAAAAAACCGTCATGCCGATTGATGCAGTTACAGCTTAAATTTCTCAATCGGTCAACTACATGTGACGAATTGCCCTTCTCTCATTTGTCGATTTGGAGTAAATCTGAAAAAATTTACGTACAATGTGTACATTCAACTTAAGAAACATAGTTTACATGATGCCCATTACCCAGCGTTTCATGATCAAACTTTTCCATTTTTGATTTTAGGGTGATTTATCGATTATGTTCTGTTAATAACGAACAAACATAAAACATGATTATTTGGTCTTTTCTATAACTGGAGGGTACCACCTAAAGTATTTCACCGCCGCTCGGGCGGCCGAAACGATATGCTCTGCAATTCCCCGTTACTTACCTCATTTCTCCCACCCCCCAAATTTTATACTAGAAATTTTCTTTTCGACGTTGAAAAAAGTATTTTTTGAGCATATCATTTTAAAATATGTTATAAAACATATTTAGGACGCTCTGAAAAAGTCGTATTTCTGATTTGATAAATGCTCCTACCTAAATATTTTTCTCTTTAAAAACATGTTTATCGTATTACTATCATAATTTTGAATTAACAAATAATCCCTCTCCCCCTTAAGGGAACTTGAAACATGAAAAGTATAAATACCCTAGATTAATTAATATCTGTACCAGTCTGAATATGGCCGTGACAGGCTAAACTGGTAGTCTCTTCATAAAAAATAGAAAAAAGTTGAAAATTATTTACAAAATATTTCCACCACCAATTACAGAAATGTTGTGGCATTAGTGACTAAAATCCCTAGTGAAATTTGAAGATTTCTTTTTTGTATGTTTTTCTGATATGTAAATAATGTAAAAATAAGTGGTGATTGGCTCGCTTCACGGGGAAGGGGGTTCTGCGCTGTGGGGTCGAGGGGCCGCCTCGTCTGGCATAACCCGCTTAATGTGTTCAGCTAACAGCAACAGGGTCAGTGCTCGGACGGGTGAGCGGGATCCCGTGTCTGCTGCACTGTGAGTCTTTACGTATAAGGATTTCTCATCTTGCTGTAGCACCATGGGATTCAGCTCACGCGGCCGTGCCCAGCTTCACGCCACTGTCTAACCAAACAACCAACCCATCAAACCGACCTGCGTCTTCTAACCACATCACCAAGACTAATATTATATTCACACCCACTGTATTATAATCTAATATTATGCATGGATGGGGTGCTTTTGTATCTATCTAATCATCTTGTTTTAATCAATAACATGTATTTAATTTTTATAACTGCTGTTTTATATAATGGTATATACGTCTGTTGTGCAGACACAAGACACAAAAGAAAATCAAACTGCGTGTTTTCGCGTGACCTTATCTACATCTTCACGATCGCATTGCACATGCCCCTCTTAACCTAATTGTGTATAAAATGCACCAACTGGGGAAATAAAGAAATCAAATGCTGTTGGGTCAGATTAAGAAAGGCTTGTGCAATGCTATCGTAAACGTGTTCATACAACTACGCAAAAACTTTTTAAATTGTATTCTGCATCTGTATAACATTCATACAATAATGATTGTGCGCTTTCTTTTTAATACTTTGTAACAATACCTGCATTCTCCAATTAAATAAGGGTTGAAACAGCGTTACATTGGCCACCCGTTGAAGTTGTTCAAACACTTTAATCATTTTACAATAAATGCTCTGTATATATGAATTCCTGTGAAAGATAGATTTTTAGTGTTATGTTTATTCTCATAAAAGGTCTAATATTTTACTTACTATAAATCCTACTGTGATTTACCTTCAATTCTGTTGTAAATAATTAATAATTACATATTGTCAAAGTGAATCCATCTCCATTTATGCATATTTGTTCACTTTCTAGGCTGTACAAATGTCTTTCAAATTACACGTAAGCCACATTTCATGAGCATACAACAAAAAGTGGCCAATTCAAGATCCCTCTCTGTCCGTTGGCAGACCAAGACTGAAGTCCGTAGCATAGACACAAGCTCAGCAAACAATGAAACTAAATTTAATCCCAGTTTGCGAAACTATGAGACCGCATCCATGCAAAAACCCTCAATCTTAATCTGCCAGAAAACATTTGCTTTAACTTGACCACTTTTCCTTGTATCCTCGTGATTTATCATTTTTCAGACTTCTTACTTGACTTTAAAATTTTTATTGGTAATGCTGAGTTTCCCACCCTATCTATTCTATTTATATCGCATAGATTCTTTTTTAATGTGACACCTCCACATGAGCGCCCCTATCTATACGGAGCACATACAGAGGAACTATATTGCCACCCGATTGGGCAACGTATGAAATAAATGAGGTGGGAACCCAGCTTTGGGCAAGTACTTGATGACAATGGCGGTGACAATTTCACTATATTTGGAGATATTATCATTGATGTAGGGTAATCGCCTCACCGATTTTGTTTCTCCCTGTTTATATTTGCATTTTGAATTAGGGTTGTCTCTCTATTTCCACATAACTAATGCATTGTTCTGATAATCCATTACAGATGCCCTGGGTCCAGACGAGATCTTCGAGCCGTTCCTTTCACTCGAGCCACCTCTAACGGAAAGTGATTATATTTTCTCCCTCGACTCCGAAGAGGGACTCTCGGACTTGTTTGATTTCGATTTTAAAGCGTTATAAGAACAATTACTACTCTCCAACAATCCCAATTCAACACATGGACGTGTTTTTACCTCATCGGTTTTCAAATTATTCTGATACCTGTACAACTTGGACAATAATATAATGAATCTGTCAACACGCAATGTCATCCGTCTATATCTTGTACCACACTGATATAAAATACAATAGATTGATCCCTACGCAGCACAGTTAACGAACCCGTGTCTGAAAACATATATCGAAATGATGGTGGAAAATGTGAAAAAAAGAAACTGGAGTCTGGTACTCTCGATCTTCCACTCTTTATATAATGGCATTTTTAAAAATACACGATTTGACTGGCATGGTGAGAAATATGCAGAATGTGTGTATTAACTGAATGCGTGACAGTCAATGGTAAATGACCAGCTTATAATCTTGCTTTTCTTGCACAACCTGCCGACGCAATGCAGGTAATGAAACTACAAAAATGCCATCGCATGTGTGCACTCGGTACACAATACTGTCAATAAAATGATGGACCTAATTTGGTGGCTTATTTAGTGAGCGTCAGTCTACTGTTTTGTATATCGATGGAATCAGTACATAAGAATTGTAAGCATTGCGTGTTGCAAACTTAAAAAACCTTGGAAGTTTGCTCATCACAACCGTATGAAAGTTATATTTTCAATAGGGAGATTTATTACTGTTTTATATCCTATGGTCTTTTGAAGTCTGTCCGGGGAATGTGCAAATAGACAATATATAATTCTGTATTTGTATAGCATGGTGATGGTGATGGTGAATGTAAGAACATCAGTGCCATTTGAGGTTTACTAACAATGTTACTAGAGAGACAACCTTTCTCAATTTACATTTATACTGGACACGAAACTCTGTGTTTTTTCCCGTGATGATTATGTATTGTATAATTTGGTTCATAAATATTAGAGAAAAGCATTTATTGAGAAGACCACACATTTTAGGATAGAAGCTGTGTGCAATTACTGCAGAATATCAACCTTGTGTTAGTTGGCCTGTGAATCAATTC
Organism: Halesus radiatus; assembly: GCA_022606495.2. Classification (NCBI taxonomy): domain Eukaryota; kingdom Metazoa; phylum Arthropoda; class Insecta; order Trichoptera; family Limnephilidae; genus Halesus; species Halesus radiatus. The sequence goes on from JAHDVE020000703.1 coordinate 141,497, forward strand.
TTGTTTTACATATCATTAATGGAGATAACTTGTTTCACCAACTTATGGGTATGTTACGTTGATTAGAGATTTTTTTTTTATTGTAAATATAATATTTAATTATTGTTAATTTCTGTATAAGTTAAATGTATTTAAAATTTTTATTTTCAAATGAAAGTGATATTTTTTAATGTCAGTACGTAACAATAACAATTTTATTCCATTATAGACAATATGTGGGCGAACCCCTATGTACTGCAGTAAGGGTTATTTGCAAATCTGTTACTATATGGGAGCAAATTTTAGAAATTTGTTTTGTATTGTGGGATTTCATACTTTAGGAATGTGTGCCACAAGGTGAAAGATGAATGTTGTCTCCCATATGACATAGGGTGGGTTTGCATATAATTTACATGTACGCGTTGGCTCAGAACTAGTCCCAAGATATAAAGTGCGTAAATCGTACTGTTTTCTTGCGAATATTAATGCTTTATTTATTAACATTTTTTAATGCCGAATTGATCCATATTTTTCATACTGTATATTGGAAGTGGAGAATTTTACTTATTCCGTTTCACCATTTTACTTGAATTGCGAGGAAGATTTACTCGACCGAATACATTAATAATATTTATAATTTATAAAGTCGAAATTACGGATTACATAAATGTGCCTTTCAAATATGATATTTCTTTTACTTAAAGTGACTTATTAAACAATTAACATTTGTATCAGTTCGTGACACTGATTAAAAAAAAATCGAAACAACAGTTTTAAAATACATAATAATTATACACCAAGTGCTCAATAATAATAATTTGTTGGATAAATCAGATAGATCTGGCAGAACTAGACATCGTCTTCACCGATACAATACAGATAGACTTACTTAAAATGCACAATGGGTTTTCCAATCATAATCCTAAATATTATTTTAATCATCTGCCTAGTTTATGGAAACATTAAATTAGAATATCAAATCTCGTAAAACTAAATATTTTCATACCTATAAAATGTTGATGGTTTTGTAAATTTGTACACTTTTATCATTAAAACATAGACAATGTACAGAATCAACTCTGCCTTGGATATCCGCACAACATTTGATGAATTTAATGTCTTTGGAACTCTTAATGTAAAGTGAACCCTGTACAAATAATAAAATGTCAAGTCTTTCATTCCTTTTGGAGATGTCCAGACTTAATAACTAGATTTTGGAGAGAACCATAAAAGACATTGTGTCAAAATTATTGTATATGTAGGTACTATATTGTCATTATTTATAAATTATCAATTTTCTGTTGGGGGGATTAATTAACTTGCAAAATGATTGTTTGTTATTCATGGTTCAGTGTGGCATGTTTATTCTGTTCAGATAATATTTAATCTGAACCTTTATTTTAAACATGGATATATTTAACTGGGTAAGTAGGGTACTTATAATTTGCATTTCAATGTAACATTTGTTTTGTGTTAGGATGTATGTTTGTCTGTTTGTTTGGCCCCTATTACATTTGCAAATATCTATTTAAATATTCCTCTAAAATTACAATTGACGTTAAGTTGTTTTTATAATTTGTTATTTGAAAAGGTAAACATTCTGATTGATATGTTTTGTATTCTATGTAGATATTGTACATGTTAATATCTAGTTGCCATTATCATTTCTCACTTGTTTTATATTTATGTAGGTTATTCAATTGTAATAAGTAAACACAAAATTCCACGAGCCGACCGTTTGATCCGGAATAGTGTGTGTTGTTCTGGAGACGGTTGATTGAATCTACATCTACAACTATATGTATAGGGTTGATCTCTTACCAATTGTACAGATATCTGTGTACCTATCTATGAAGTAAGTATAGTGCAGTACCGTATGTAAGGTACGTTACGTTACGTTAAGGTCTAGGTAGCCCTAGTGCGTGGAAGCAAGCTAACATGGTGCTAACAACAGTTGGGGAACTAACAGTGCGGGGAGACTGCCAGAGATGTGACAAGGTATAGACCGTAGGTGCCTGTTGTAGCTTTAACGGAACTCTTTCATAAGCTGTCTGGTTTTATAGTTTTGCTGTAATCTGGATCTGGAGGCTGAGCGCCCACAACTACCTTCCAATAAAAGAGTTGATTATTCAATTTTACCCGAGTTTTTTTTTTATTGCTAACCATACATGTTTCATCTTATTGAAGTTTATATTTGTAACATCTTATGCTATTGGAATCCCATAACTAATAACACACCTAAGGTGATTTCTGCTTCCCTTCGCTCATATTGCACTTTGCTTTTGGAGCAACATTGGGGTGCACTTGTGATTTGTACAGAATCAGCAGTTGTCTACTATTAAAGTATCTACGGGCCCTGGTCACCATGCCCGGGTTCTGAGAGGCTAACTTGACTCTGGCTTCGATGGAGCCTCTGTGCCTGAACTGGTCATATCAATGAAAGGCGTTTGGGAAGATTGCTTCCGTTGAAGGGAGACTAGATTGTCATTTTAATCCTATTTAAATCTAATCAGACAAGATTGGGTCTTTGAAACATTAAATTCAACGAGGTTATTCTTACCCCAAGAGGAAACCCTCGAGTTAACCGTCGGTTCTCTGCTTCAAAGCCCTCTGAGATGTTGGAGTTTGTGTGCCTTTTGGGAGCTTGTCAAACAAAAAGCAATTGTGGACTGTACTGTTATCCGCGTAAGTTAACTGGTGCATACGGCAGGTCGTAAATTTGCAACAAAACAAAGTCAGAGACAGGACCGATCCCTGTGGGACTCCCAAATGTTGAAGAGGTGAAACCGTCTGAATTGACCACCCCTCCGAAGTCAGTAATCCGCATATGCAATAATGCGGGAGATCTGTCTGGGGTCAAAGGCCTTGGAAATGTCCAGTGCAACCTTTCAGGTCTCACCAAAATGTTCCAAGCACCGCCCCCCAAACATGCGTGAACATACACAAGAAAATCACACCATGGGTAGTTCCACTGAAATCTGTATTGACAGTCATTAATATTTTCAATTTATTGGAATAACTTATTCAGGCTTAACGTGAAACAGAAAATAAAAGAGGTATCGATCCCGGATGCAACTTATACCTTTTTATTTTCTGTTTCATATGAGATTTGTTAATATGTACATATTATTTTCAATACTCATAATTTTCTTCTACTCGAGGTATGTGAGCATTTTGTCGTTGATCACACGTTCTATCACCCTGGACAGAACTGATGTGATTGCAATCTGGCGGTAGTTGGCCAGGTTGGATCGGTTACCCTTGGGAATAGGATGAATGACCTCTTTTTTCGAACCAGAGGGCACAGAACCACATCTCAGGGTCATTTGAAGAGCTTTGTCAAAATTGGAACTATTTCTGCAGTACCAGGGCAGGTATTCCGTCAGGCTAAGTAGCTTTATCAACATCTAGCGGTGGCATGCAGTCCACAAAGGCTGAAAAGTTGTACCCACCCACAGAAAAATTAACCTTCAAAAGAAATTATAGAAAATAAAACAAAAAATTCTATAAAAAAAACCTGTTTTTCATGAATTTAGTAAGGAACTTGTACGCTCATTTATTCAGTTGGCCATAAAAATCTGCAGTTATTTTCAAAAATTCAATGCACAATTCATACCCGAACTTGAAAAACTACACATTTAATTTTGATAATCTAACTGCATCTCTTTATATGGTCTATAAATAATGTGTAATGATAATGTCCAAAAAAAAAAAGTCAGATTTAATATAGGAATAATGTAAGAATAGGAAGTAAGATTTGTACAGCGCCCTTGAGGTGATTTTTCACAAAAACGGCGCTATAAAAATTGTCCGATTATTATTATTATTATAGCCTAATTTGATCATGGAGCAAAGTACGCCACTGACATCTAGCCCCCGTAAGACGTGGAGTTCATCCTGATGCCAGATGCTCAGCTTTTTCATATAGAAAATGCCATGAGGAACCAACGATGGGGTCATCAAAAGTTCAGTTTTTTTGCAAACATTTTACCTAATAAGTTGGTTGACCTTTTCGGGGATGGTGTTTGCTAGTGACCCATCGGGTCTCAATCGAGGGTATCCACCACTTTCCTAAACTGTTGGACCTGATGAGTCCCTCTATCAGTTCTCACGTCAATACTCTACTTTTTGATTTAAAAAAAAGCTACTATTAAATGATTCTAAAAGCCCCTGACTGTCCCTACACGGCACAACATAGTTTTTTATACATACCAAAACATTCACGTGTTCTCATCCAAAAGTTCCCATTCTTTGAGCTAGTGGGGAAACAACATTCATAAAAAGTAATGTACATTAAAAAAAGACAATAGAATGAAAAAAAAAGAATTCACGCAGGTTCTCATGGTAGTGCACAACACAAGAACAAAATACACAGCTTCTGCCAAGCGACAGGCAATTCCAATGAGAGACAGCGAGCAGTGGGATGGGAGTGTGGCCCCTCAAACCCTTCACACCATCCACGGCAGAACAGTGGTCAGATGTGGCCCCTCTGAAAACGGTAGGATAGTGAAGAAGAGACTTCTGAAGAGCCCTGGGAATTATGTAACTCACCCCAGCCGACAGGACCACATTGGGATCAGGGTCAAAGGAAACCCTCCTTCTCACTTGTACTGCTACGTTGGGGGTAGCACAGTGAACAGTGCAGGAAGCCAAGCTCTTACAAAGGATAAACAATAAAGGCACCACCTGTGCCAGGCAGGGACAAGGGACCCGTCAGGTTTGGTAAGAGGTGACAGACTGGAGTTGCAGAAATTTCGACGTATGGAACTCGCTAGTGACCGGAACGCTCTGTTGCTATTCGGGCAGGCAGGCAGCCAGCTTTCTGCTGACCTATTTATGATTCTCTTGTTTCCTTTGCCAATTTGTTATGTGCTGATCTGTTTTCCAACATCTGAGATATGTTGTAGACTCAGTAAGCTGCGTTATTTGGGAGCATTATCCATTGAACCACGGCTTTAAGCCCACACCAGTTTGTTTTACAGTAGATTGTATGAAGCCATCCACCGCGCACTAATTTCCTGGACACATCAGAACGATCTGAAGTCTGAAAGCAGACAGCTTGAAATGTGCCTGTAGATCAAACCAATCTGCTGACCTATGCTGCTACACTTTTCTCTTCAGCCTCTCGTTTGGCGGTCTAAAATTGATGTCGTCACCGGGTAGTGGTCGGACGATCCTAGAGGCTCTGTGACCTCAATCTTGTAACCGTGTGGCACAATGGTTAAAAATAGGGTCTAACAGATTGGAATGGTGATCTGGACATCGGGAACCCTTGTAGACTTCTAAACCAATTCCTCCAATCTGTGGCAAAGGATTCCACCTGTTGGCCAGTGGAGTCTGTTGATCCTGAGAACTACAAATGTAGTTCCTTTTGAACATTGGAGTCCCTCAGAACAGCAAACTCAAATAAATGGAGAGTCTGGTGTATTTCAAGAACCAAATGGCATTCCATTTGTCTTCAACCGAATACAATAATATTCAGAACAGGCCCTTCAAGAGACATAATGAAGCAAAATGTTGATATTGAATGGTGTTGTTGGTTAGAGCGGATATCTTCTGGAAATTACAAAATCATAGCTAAGATCCTGATGATTGACAAGTATTTTCTCTACCATGTTTATTATTATACGCTTGATCATTATTATAATGAAATGGTAAATTTTTTAATTACTGATAGAAAATAAATAAAAAAATAAGTGGGGGGTTTCATTATACACTATTTAACTGCCGATTAAAACTATATTAAGTGAAGCAAAATAAAATTAATGTAAAAGAACATAAATATAGAAAATAATGAAAAGTGTAGGTAGTCTTAGATGAATATTCGCTCTAATCCAAAATCTACTGGCAAATCATAAATAGGGAGAAAAAAAAAACTGGATATTTATTTCGATTCTTTGGAAATTGACAAAATCATAGGGGGTGATTTTGTGAATCATTATTTTATTAAATGACTCCCAGAGCGACACGCTTGGAGGTACAGACATTGAGTCAAGAAGCTGTGGATTTATAAGGTAGGTACTTTTTTTCATTTCATGGTGATTATTATGTTATGAAACAGTATGTACTGAAAGGGACAAGAATATTTTTTTGTAATTAGGCGACTCTATAAATTAGTTTTTTTGGAGAAAGCTTTCCATTTATTATGAAATGTTATTCCTATAGATAGGTAACAGTATACCAGCAAATGAACTGGCATTTACCAGGATAGAGTTATGGGTTATTGGGGATCTTAATGTAACTTTCAAAGGTTTGACATTTTTATTTATGTTTACATATTATTTATTTTCCGATTACTTTGACTAATGAAACAAATTTAAAAATATTTAAATCTTTGTAATTTTTTTTGATGACAATAGACAATAAATAAATATTATTGTCTATTTGTAAAACCGTTCAGGAGGACAAGTTATATGCAATTTTTTTTCAAATTGATGTTTAAAGGTGATTTTCTAACAATAAAATGCCTTAAATTATTAAAAAATAAGTAAATAAGCCAAGTTTAATTCATAGCAATAGTCTAAGAAAGTCAGTTGACTAACTAAAAAGAGATTAAACATATTTTTTACTGGATCCGTTCGAAACGTTCGTTATAACAAATGTCAGAGTCGTCCATGACAGATGTGCGCGCGCAATCGAGCCGATATGGCGGACAGACACTGAAGGTTTTTGGTTGTCTGTTTTGAATCGGTAAACATCGACGGATTTAAATGGCGTAATCAAGCTATCGTGTAAATTAAGAATATTGTAAATAGTTCCGTGTATAGATAGTGTTAATATTTGTGTGTTTCATTTATTCTGTGAGTGTAAATTGTGTAATTTTGCCAGTGTTTGTATGTTTTCACCGAATATTTCCAATGTACCGACGCCGACGATTTAGCGTCAAATATCAAGGATAATACATACATAGTTAGCTAAATAAGCTGTTGTATCTTTCTTAAGTGAGGAATTGGGATTGTTGCATCTATTTTTTACGTAGTTGCAGTCGCATTCGCGAAATTTTCTTTGTGTTGTTGCCGCTGTCAAAAAGACGGCTGCCATTTGTTTCCTGCGATTTTATATTCGAATATTAAACAAAGTGTCAGCGATTCTCTCGAGAACCCCCTCTGTTTTATATCCCAATACCCGCTCAAAGATACATACGGTATATTTAGCCGCTCCGTACTCTATATTTGATCAATGTCACCGATTTACACATTTAACACGGTTATAACAACGATCTTACAGGGCGGTAGCTATAGGTTAGCGCTGTAAACAAAAAGTTTTGTCCGTTAGCGGCGCGTTTTTGCACTTGTTTGTTCGGATCTACCGACAGTAAATTAATTAACGAGCACACGAATATAGTGAGATTGCCGATTGTGAAAACATAAGTTGGATATTGAATGATACAATCTGACAACAGCCTGATGAAGTGGCTGGGAAGCGGTGACAGCGGGGGCGACCCGGCGGCGCAAGGGGTGCAGGGAGCCCGAGGAGCCGCGCCGGGGCCAGGACGCTCGCAGGACGACGCCGCCGTGGGCTATGTGTTCCAGCGCACTCCGCAGGACCCCGAGTTCCCGCAGTTTCCCAAGCATCCGCGCTGGGCCCTCGGAGACGACTCCGCCATTGACGTGAGTTACCTCAGTTTTTCATTTTCCGATCCAATTTCATTAACTTTTAAAAATTAAGTTCTTTGTTTTCAGTTTTATTAAAGTTTTTTTCAATGTAAAAACATCGTCAGAACGAATTATTGTTTATAACTCATAAAATTACTTCTGACATTTTATTTGTTTTGGCATTGCTAGGATTTATTTGTGTTCAGAAAGTATAGCCTTGTGAATGTTTTACTAACGAAAAAAATGCTACAACTTCCGAAAATATTAAGGATTCTCAAAGTAAAGTTAGGAAAATATTAAGTTAGTTGTATCGGATGCCCTTGAATTAGTGAGTTGCTTAGCAATCATTAAAATCTCAAGTCCTTGAGTTTAAGCAAGGTACCCAACCTTCCTAAACTTTTGCTATCCTGGGAATATTTTTTTAATACCGCTACTCCTTTTGAGAAAACCGAAATTATATTTTAGTAAATCTGTCTCAACGTCGAATTAATTAGATTTTTAAATTCTCACAAGTTTGTGTCTTGTTTTAAATTGATTTTTTTTCCATCTTAGGGTTTTTATATGCATTTTAGAGAAGTGAGAGACAAATGATATTTATAAAAATATGTAATGTTTTCGTGGCAAGTAAAGTAATCAAAATTATTATTAAAATACTGAATGCCACAACAATGTTGGCCATAAAAACTGTTTCGGTTATTTAATGGGTACCAAAAATATTTCTTGTAACCATTTTTTTTTTATTAGTGGGGAATTTTTATTATGCATAAATACATTTCTATGACTTTTATAACTCCCACTTCTAAAAATAAAGTGTTCTCGATAGAGTTCCATCCAAACGTTTTCCAATCAACAAACTCTGGCAGTATTGATGCAATACAATGTTTATCTGTTCTATTTTTAACCTAAAAGAATAGAGGGGTTGTTGGTTGTTTGGCTTGTATATAAAGAGAGCTTGTAAGAGACGAGGAGCAATTGTTGTTTTTATGGTCACTGTTTGCAAAAATAAACCACTAAATTCTTCTTAAAAAGAAGACATACAGACAAATTATGATCGTGACGTTTTCAAGGCAGATTTTAATTCATCCAAATTGGCACATTGTTGTTTTCAAATAAACATGCCATTTAAATAAAAAGCTTTAAGAAACATAAAGTGTTTGTTCCAATAATATTCCGATTGCGATAAGTGTATTATTGTGCTTATTTCTTATGTTGCGTTACAAATTTGCTATGGAAAAACATAAACATGCTTGTAGAATTATATATTGTTAGATTAATTTGCCTTTTCACACTTACTTTATTAATGCTGTAAAATAAAACCACATCCCACTGACCAGAACACGTGAAACTGTGGTATCGCCTGTTGGTGAATTGGACAGGGGAAAGGAAACTTAGAAAGTTACCCATTTATTAGTTGCTAAGGATATTTCGTTTTTATTTTCTGTCCTTTTCATTTCATATTTAATTTGAGATTTGTTAATATTATCTTCGATGATTAAATATTACAATAAAGTGCCGCACGATCTAAGACTTGACAAAATTCAGAGCGTTTAAAACTCGTCTCTTCAGACAGTCATATCCGCGGATGGTACTGTTGCAAACCCAATTTACACAGCGAAGCTAGCCGGTTAGTACCCACCTAAAGGCAAAACTTTTCAAAGTCCTCGACATTGTAAATAACTATAAACAATTATTATCGATAACTTCAGAATTTATTTTTTAATGTATTTTTCTTTCATTTTTAAAGTCTTTCTCCAGTCCTAAGTAAAAATAAATTCAAATATATACCTACCAACTCTTATTTTGCCACCAACCTTCAAATACACATAGCATAAAAAGAAATAAGAATAAAATAGTAACTGCAATATCATGCAATCTGCAATGTTCTCAGATATTGTGTCCTGTGCTTGCAAAATCATATCTCCCCAAGCTAAAACTTTATAATTTAGTGTGTTAATTTAGAGTGACCTGCCAGGTAAGTAAATTTTGGTATCATTTGTACATAATAAGATAAACCCTCCTGGCAAATAATATTTGTACAGCACTCTTGAGGTGATTTTTCACAAAAACGGCGCTATACAAATTATCCATTAATTATTATTAATGAGGTTTATAAGCTTCAATAAGTTATTCCGATAAATTGAAATTCTGGGAATATCTTCCACTGCAAAAGGCAAATATCCTGTTTTAATTAATTTAAATTGTAACTAACTAACTAACTCACCATCACACCGTTTCACCGCAGGGGTAGGCAGAGAGGACGGACCGCCAAACAACTCGATCTTGGCATACACTTCTTGCTTCATTCACATTCATACATCGTCTCATACATTCTCTTCTATTATTCCGACTTCTGACATGGCCCGACTCAAGTATTTGATTCACTTGATCGTGCCATGTCTTCCTCGGACGTCCCCGGCTTCTTCTTCCATTCACATTCGCGTCATACATTCTTCTTACACTCCTTTCTTCGTTCATTCGCTCCACATGCCCAAACCATCTAAGCGTCCCTTTCTTAATCTTACTCATTACGCTTACATCAGCCTTGCATTCTTTACGAATTTCAGTATTTTTCACACGATCACACATGGTTTTACCACACATTCGTCTCAGAAATCTCATTTCTACGGCATTCAATTTACTTTCATCCTTCTGCCAATTCCATGCCTCACTGCCATACATCAGGGTTGGTATCAGCACTCCATTGTGGACTGCTAGCTTCGCTTCTTTGGACAACTTTTTGTTAGCGCCAACCGCGTTCAGTCCTCCGTTAATGGAGTTTCCTGCATTCACCCTTCTTTCAATATCTCTATCAGTCTTTCCATCTCTCGTAAACATACTTCCCAAATATACAAATTATATAAAATATTTTAAATTGTATATATAAAATAAAGTGTATGAATTTTTAAAAATGTAACTGCCCTTCTCCCGGCTCTGAACCTATAATCTCTGGGTGAGAGTTGTGAATGGTTTTTGTTTATGGATATTCATTCAAACATAATTGCAAGAATATGGTTCATTGTACGTTTTATCAGGTCTCATAATGGAAATTGCTCAATCTGAACATAAAATATTTCTTATACACAATGTGAATAGTTTGTTTAGTGAATAATGTATCTATTTATGTTTGGCTAATGTTAAGATACTCTGAGCTGGTTTTAGAGCACCGACCTTGGTTGTAGATCACCGATATGATAAGAATACGAGACACTTTGTAATAATGGTTTTTCAGTCTTCATTCAGTCATTCTTGATATTTGTGCCCCTTTCTTCCCCGTTATCTCGGCAATCTGCTTATCTTGCCTACTTTACTAGTCTTACGCAAATAATCAATGTTTACTTGGTAACATTGTATCTCCCCCCTAGACAGCTTTTCAAGTCAATCCTAACTCTACATTTCATATCGATTAAACCATTCATTCAACATAAAGTTCATTTATAATTTTCTATATTTATACAGTGTCCTTTTCTTTCTAATGTTAATATATGATGTAAGAATAACGGAAGAGACTGTGAATGAAGCAAGAAGTGTATGCCAAAATCGAGTTGTTTGGCGGTCCATCCTCTCTGTCTGCCCACCCCTGCGGAGAAACGGCGTGATGGTTAGTTAGTATAAAAATTTGGCAAAATAGAAGCACAATCATAAAATATTTTGAATGAAAAAGTATAGACAAGAATATATATAATAAATAAAATATTAAAGCTATTTACTTGTGGTCTATTGAAAGTACATTAGTAATTTAAAATAGTATTTTTAAAGAGTGTTTCACTTGACGATATTAATTATTTGACCACATTCTTTATACAGATTATTATGTCTAGGTATTGGCTAATGTATATATACATTTATTGAAGTATTTTTGCAATGAAATGTAGTAGTTGACCCAGTAATTTACAATAACAATAACATATTATCGGGGCAATCAGTTTTAAATACACTGTGCTAAGTCAGCAATAATCCTTCAATGGATCAATTCCCCCGGCCACCATCCTCCCCCGCCGCTCACTCTTTTAAGAGTATTTTTTCTGTGTTATTTATCCTAAAAAATATGGATAATAATTCTTTGTCTTAGCTTAAATACATTCTTGAATATAATGGATATAATCACTATCATTTGTATTAGCGTCTTGCAATATATCGTAAGGAATAAATACAGTTAGCTTCTTTTTTTTTTCAATTTAACATTAAATTTAGTTTTGATAATTTAACTGCATCTCTTTGTATGGTCTATAATTAATGTGTAATGATAGCCTGTCCAAAAAGAGAAAATAAATGTAAAATAATAATAAATTTGTAGAATAGACGTAATATAAGAATAGGAAGTAATATTTGTACTGCGCCCCTGAGGTGATTTTTCACAAAAGCGGCACTATACAAATGGTCCGTTTATTATTATTATTATTATTAATATTAATATTATTAATAAAAAAATCATAATGATGGTGTTCAAAGTCAAAGATATGATTTGGGCGAAATATCTAATTATTTCAATGATCTTTGAATGAAATAGGGTGATCGTATTGAAAAATTTTAATTCTACTTTGTTTCTGACAAAAGCACAGTAGAGTTTTTTTTCAAATTCTTATATTTTAAAATCTTTCAATCATTTCCATGGTTAAATGTAATGCACTTGCACAAACTGAAAGAGCTCATGATAAGGAGAGTTTGGGTTCATAAACCCACATCGTCAGTCATATAGTCCACCCCGCATGGCTGGGTGGTCCAGTACTAACTGAAGCCACCGCGTCGTAAAGCTTGACCGTCCTTTCCTAGAGTTGTAGCCGCCCATTGTTCGATCCCCTCCCACATGTTTTATTTTCTAAAACCCTGAGCAAGTCGAATGTGTGTGGGGCGGAGCTTTCTTTTGCATTCATCTCTCGAAAGATAACCTTTGCAGACATTGAGGTATATAAATAGAGTCTACATACCTTGCAATGGGTCTATTTCCTTGTTAATGTCTATCAGAGTCGTGGAGTTACAAAAGCCGCTCAGAATTTGTTTTTGCTGGTTTTGATAAATTCCCAAAACGTGTTTGAAATCCATTGAAAGTAAACGTAATATTTATATTTTTCACTAAACATCAAGAGAATAATTTATTACTATTAAGGTGTTAGGCATAATTGTTTTTTTATTCACGGTGTTCCAAACAGTTATGGGTGACTATCTCCAGATTTCCAAAATTCAACTCCACGACTCTTCTCCCTGTATTTTTTGCTTACTACCTCTCATAATTTCAAAAGAGGCTTCTTCTCTTTCAGATTAGGTCTCTGACAACAATAATTACAGTCCAACTGGGTTATTACCTCGTTTTATAGAGACTGAAAGGCCCCTGAAAAATGTCTTAGAAAGTAGAAACACTCATCCAAAGTAACACAAATCTTTAACTAACAAACCATCGTCTCATACATACTCTGTAATTCCAACTCTTAGCAAGAGCCGACTCAAGTATTTGATTCACTCAATCATGACGGCCTCCGTGGTCGAGACGTAAAGTCCTCGACGAATCGGGGGGTCGCAGGTTCAAATCCCGCCGTACGTAAGTTAATTTTATTTGACTGAATTGTGTTATTTCACATTTAATTCATATAAAATAATATGTAGTATACTTGCGGTACTTTCCAGAGTGGTAGATACTCTCAGTATCACCCTGGTGAAAGACCACCATTCAGAATCGAAACGTTACTTGAAATGACTTTAGCTGCGTTTGGAAACAAGATCTGAATGGCCAGGTACTTCTCCACCATCCTCTTCCCCTCACACCCTTCAGATTCACAACATATCCTAATTGGAGATGCCATAGTATCACTGGCTTCGGTTGGCAGGGAGGTGTTGGAACCCTTGTGCGGTCATTTCACATCCCCGACATCTTCCATCTACTTGCCTGTCATGTTTTTCTCCTAACACTTGCTTTTCCACCCATTTTCCCACTCCACTTGTTACCTTCAATATCCAAGATAATACAATTACAATTTGATCAAGTCCATGATTCACACAATGCACAGTAAAATGCTTTGCCCAAGTACATTCAGGAAAATTGTTTTTTTGTATGCCCAGTTTGATCGAAGACACTATATTTAAAATTGTCAAAAAACAAAAAAATTATTAAACAATACCTACTTCCTTGTGAAGTGAATTGTTATTAAAACTCGGTTTTATCAAGCAATACCGATTAACTTTTTATTAAATTATATTATATTTTTAATAAAGAAAATATATCATTTTTGAACTTACTTTCTTTCAAATAATCACCTTTTAATCGAACTGTGCCAAAACAATACCGTAGAAAAACAGGCCTCGTGTATAATCCAATGACCAATATTTAATTACAGTTTATTTCAACACGGGTTCTCTCATTCCCAACATTCTCCACAAATCCCGTTCCCAAGCCAATGGTGGGCACGCAAGCGCCTATCTAAACCTCTATATTCCACACTTCATAAATTAAAGACATGCGTATTAAACAGTTAAATCTTTCCAGAACCATGACAAATGGAAGTACCATCCTCCACCAACAATGGGCAACACCCCTTCGAGCCAGATCACCGCAATGAAGACAGTGTCCTCGTCCCAACCCCAGCAGCAGCAACAGCAACAACAGGCCCAGCAGCAGATGATGCTGACCCACGGCGGGCTGGGTCTGTCGGTGCCGGCCTTCCAGGGCCAGCCCGGTCTGGTCCTGCAGCAGTCCATGTACGACATGCACCAACAACACCAACAGCAATTGCAGCAGGTCAACGGGGTGGGCAAGGGCGAGCAGCACCTCATGTATCACATGGGACAGCCGGGCGTGCTGGCCGGACAATTTGTGGGACAGAGCCAGAATCAGCTGGGCTTGAATCATATCGGAGGCGTGCGATCACCGGTGAGTTACTGTCCACCTTTATCTGGTCTGTTGGTAAAAATATATATATTTATGTTTATGTACAAATCTATATGTTAAGAAATTGTTACCGTTCAAGCGAAAAATTAATAACCTCCATAAATAACTCTTTGTTGTTTTTTAATGTTAATTTCTATAGTAGATAAACTATTTGAAATTGCTAAACTGTCAGAAAAATCTTACTTGTCCCAAAAATGGATAACAGAGTAGCCATGACAACTATGTATTAAATAAAAACATCTAAGGGTTGGGTTCACTCTTTTCTGCATTGTCAGGATGCCATTTTGTCAATCAACTGGGCAAAAGAATAGATGCAATGGCACGATGAATCTAGGAAAGAGTTGTTTAGCCATGACAACTATGTATTCGATGAAAACATCATGTGAGGGTTGAGTTAGGTTTACTCTTTTCTGCCTTATATATCAGGATGCCATTTTGTCAATCAATTGGGCAAAAGAATGGATGCAATGGCACGATGAATCTAGGAAAGAGTTGTTTAGCCATGACAACTATATATTCGATGAAAACATCATGTGAGGGTTGAGTTAGGTTTACTCTTTTCTGCCTTATATATCAGGGTGCCATTTTGTCAATCAATTGGGCAAAAGAATGGATGCAATGGCACGATGAATCTAGGAAAGAGTTGTTTAGCCATGACAACTATGTATTCGATGAAAACATCATGTGAGGGTTGAGTTAGGTTTACTCTTTTCTGCCTTATATATCAGGATGCCATTTTGTCAATCAACTGGGCAAAAGAATAGATGCAATGGCACGATGAATCTAGGAAAGAGTTGTTTAGCCATGACAACTATGTATTCGATGAAAACATCATGTGAGGGTTGAGTTAGGTTTACCCTTTTCTGCCTTATGTCATTAAGATTCTCAATGTATTGATAGATTCATTCACTTGTTTATTTTTGTAGTATTATCGATAGCATTAAAAAATAATGTGCGCCAAAATATTAAACTACTTTTGAATGTGATAAAAATATTGAATCATGTCAGTATTAAATAATAATATTTTGGTTTCCCAAAATGAATACAATTGATTTATTTAATATTATGCTTTTACCCAATTTATTTTGCCTTTGTTTAATTAAATTGCTAAAATTTTTGAAAATTAATTAACTTGTTAATTACTTTTGAAAGTTTTCACTGTGGGATTTCTTACTTTGTATAATAAAAAAAAACTCCAAAATCATAAGAAAAGTTATTGATGGCATTCCAGTCGAATAAGATTGTTAGTTAAAAATTCAACATTACTAATTTATTAAAATCGTATTTTCATTTTACGACCACCACAACGTTATATAAATATTCATAAGATTGAAGCACGTAATATCCGAAGGTAATAATAATGTAACTTCTGGTATAATTTTCTTGACAAACTTTTGATTTTACGCTAACGAAAACAAAACTCGTTTATCGAGAATATTTTTGCAAATTTCCCGGCTCGCCAAGAGGAGGCGAGCCGGCGAAACGAAAGTAAATTGACGTTTAGCGCGCCCACACGCCGCCGTGTCGGTAACTCGCCGGTAGTTCCCTGTTTCACCGACACGGACGTCTCCCGCCGACAACTTTATATTATAATACACATCATCCAGATACCGTCATGGCCGGCGTTCGTCTTAAACTGCTCAAACTCTGATAATAAAACAAAAGAAATACCATTTCGTACGTGGTTGATATTTAGTATTTTCTTATCTCGTTATTTGCACCAGACCTTCGACCGTAGCGAATCGAGAATACAACAACTTTCTGTTAACATTTGAATACAGCCGGCCATGGCGCGCTCGAGATTATGTGCCGAGAGGCCTCCCCCTCCCCCTCTGTACACGCATGCGCCCGACTCCTCGCTCGTCTTTTGTTTTGCCAGTCAACACACGAACACGAACTTCGTCCTGTCCCAGGTTTCTGTCCCGCGTCCGCTGTCATTCCGGTGTGTGTTATTGTGCGATCATAAATAAAATGGCATAAAAAGCCCCCAACCTGCGTTGCCCAATGTGTATATTGTGAATTTTGTAAATAGTGCTCAGGTGTGTAAAAGTGAAACAAAGTTCTTCGCTTGAAAGTTTCGTGCGGTTGTTGTATTATTATTATTGGCGTTGTCCCGCAGCCGCTCGGATGAAACCGCTGAGCGACTTTTTCTTCGCTCCTGAAGTTACGGATATGGGCTCCGATATGGTAATTCTTCACATTACTATTTTAGTTAAGTTTAGCTGGCACTTTCAATTGGTGATAATAATCATTTGGTTGAGGATTGGTGTGCCCGGCGCGCAACAGGTTCGTGTATTCTTTTGTTTACGTACCTGTGCAAGAATGGCTGTCGCTGGTGGCGGGATTGTGGACTGGTGGGCTGTCTGGCTTCTAGCGGCGGCTGACCGTAGAAGAATCTCACGGTTTGTCCATGACCCCGGTTCCGAGTTTATATTGTACCGAGATGTGTGGTTTGTTCCTCGGTCGGCTCGCGGGAGTACGTAATGTAATAATGTTGGATTCTGTATAATCCCCCGGCTAAATAAATTACGTCGTGCGTAGCATCGCCATGGCGACGACAGTTCTAGAAACAGTATACCCGCCAAACTAGTGTAATGAATAAGTAATTGTTAGACAAGTTATGACTTTGTGCAGTGAGATGCGACTGTCATGTCATTGTGTAATTACACCCATTAGCGTGGCAATTATTATCACCTTGTTGAACCAAATACATAATAATAATATTTTATGTCAAATCAATTTATCTTCAAAAATAACATATTTCTTCTGGCTAGTGCTTCACTTTGCATTGTACGAAAATAAAATCCCTATATCTAGCAATTTTTTAACGTATGAATGTAGGAAAAGCGAATTCCAACACAATTTGTAACCATAACATGGAAAAAGTTTAACATATATACTCGTACGTGTTATAATGGTACAAATGTTTGTGTTGGTTGTTTTTATTTTATTTATTTGTTTGTTTTTTTGCAGCTGTACCTTCAATTGCCATATACCGACTTAATAATCTGTAAAAAAAATTTTTTTTTTAAATAACTAAAATCGTTATTACGTATTTCCTTTGTAAGAATGTCGTTCATCTCTCCGTCGCACTGCTGAATAAAGGTGATTATTGCTGGTTTCTGCTCGCGGTGACTGGCGGTGCGGTGGTCGCTCGGGGAGGCTAGAACAGCTCCTTGGGCAATGCGAGGTCATTAGTCTTTTACCTTTAAAAAAACTATTCAATGTCATCAGAATGGAAGGCTTTATTACGCCGCCGTCGTGATGTAACCGCCATCCCCATTATACTAGTACATAATAAATGATATTATAGTATATTTTGGAATAATGACAAAAGCCAATTTTAATCATGAAAACGGTCTTCGCAAATACCTCGAGGCAAATGGGAATGCTGTGTTTGTCGTACCGGTATTGAAATGAAGGTAACTAGACTCGGACACCGGTACACACACAAAACGCCAACGTTAATACACCGTTTCCACAAAATAGTCTCTTCAAGACCCAATTTCGATCCTCCCTTTCCCTCCGCACAGCATCCCCGAAGCTTAATGTCAAGATGTTCAGAATGCTTAAGAGGAACGGCTGCGCGGCCTGTTACAATTATAGTCTATACAAAACCTGATTTTGGATTTGAGGCCAAAATACTCATCTAAACCTAATGATCTTTTTTTTTTCTTAAAAAAGTACAGTAAATATCTAGTACGGATTAGAAGTAATTTATTTATTTTTGTTTTACATTAAGAAATATAGGCCATTAAAGGAATTGATTTTTCGCGGTTTTAGATTTTAGAGGCACCTTTAACAATTATTTGGGGCTAACGGTGATTTAAAAAAAGTTTTACCCCATCTACTTTGAAAATATAATGAAATATAAAATAAAAAATTAAAAAAATATTGAAAATATTAAAATTATCATTTTTGGCAATGGCAAGCTTGTGTGGTTTTTTTTAGAATTTAATTACTTTTATCTGACATTTCGGGCTTTTGGCATAGGAACTTTAGAAAGATCGCAATTTCGTTAAATCGGTTCATTTAATAGCATTATTATGCGACAATTATCTCTGTAATAACGTTTAAAGATATTTACGATAATTTTGAGTTTTTCTTTTGTTAAATGTACCCAATTATCGATATTTTTAAAGAATTCACTGAATGACACCTGTCATCCGAGAGAACCGGAACCGCACTTAATCAAAGCGTTTCTAAGACTAGGGATAAGAAAAACATATTATCCTTAAAAGACCCGGAATCGGGCCCCAGGTCTTTTATTTGGTACTTAACTTTTTAATCTTTCCATTACAGTTAAAATGTTTCTAAAACAGTTTAAGGAATAGTTAGTGTCACCCTGTGACATGTTTAATTTTCATTTTAGTGGGGGATTTATTTTTTTACCCTTACCTATTTTTGGGCAGGCCCACGAGAGTAAAAAATAACAATGTCGTCTAGGGTAGGTTCTGGCAATAATATGATTATGAATAAAAATATTTTGAGGCCGAAGTTATTTATTTTGTTAGTTTTTAGAATACCACATTTTTTAAACATATTATTTGCTAAGCCACTCTAATTATGTATAAGTTTGGTTAAACCTGTTTAATTATGTATATATTTATCCTGAGAGGTATTTGCCGTTAATATGCATATTTTAACAAACTATAAACTGGTTAACTAATGGTAATGTGGTGCGTATTATGTTGTACCTACCCTTAAAACTCGTATTCGATTTAGCTTCCCCCGTTCCTAAAAATAACAATGGAAAAGTAAGTAACTATTCATTTTTCTTTGAATTCCATTGGGGATTATAAATTCCCTAATTAGTGTAGTATAATGATTATGTATTTATCGTTATTAGCGTGCTTTATATAATTCCCGTGGCAAACCGTGGGAACGTGCAAACCTTGGACATTTGCTAGGTGGCGGTGACGGTGTGCGCAGCGACTATTGACATTTGTTAACTCCAAATTTGTACGGAATACATTGTATTTTGCATGAATCGATATTTTTTTCATGTGATTATCGTGTGTTCCTATTCTATGACAATTGCTGAAGATGTTACCTTTGTGTATAAAAGACCAGCAATTTCTTCCGCAAATTGTGATTCTCGTATTTAATAATAATAAAAATGAACTTACATTATTCATTACCCACCGACGTTTTAATGAATCACCGAATTATATCTTGTTACTAGGTAGCTTATATCTGGTGCAATGAATGGTAAGATGAAATTCTCTTAGAATTATACCTTGTTACTAGGTAGCTTATATCTGGTGCAATGAATGGTAAGATGAAATTCTCTTAGAATTATACCTTGTTACTAGGTAGCGTATATCTGGTGCAATGAATGGTAAGATGAAATTCTCTTAAATCCAGCGAAAAATATCTAAATGCAATATGGAAAGATCAACGTAGGATTGTTTCATATAAATGAGGGAATTTTTTAATCTCCGATTGAACTCCCAATGAGATAGGCCACGAACCGCCATCGGTCTTAACATTATTACAAAATTGACGATCCAGTGAAAGATTGAAGGAAGACGCCGCTCCCCTAATCTCTTCAAAAGTAACGCGACTGGTACGAATGCAGTTCCGCAGAGTTGTACATGGTAAAGATTGCCTCGGTGATAGCCAACCTTCGATAGGAGAAAGCAAAAGAAGAAAAACGCTTGTTTTAAAAATAGAAATGCTTCAAATTCAAAAACAACCTTTGCGTTCACCGATGTTTTAATTAAAATGAATTATGAGTCCGTTTCAATTAACAAATTGTTTATACCGCTATAATTGAATGACGGTATCGTTTATCTATTTACGTACAATATATAAAATTATTTACTATTGTCCGAGTGAAATGCCACGAGTCGGAACTAAACGGAATAAGGAAATTATTGCGATATTAGTGCGATAGTGCCAGTCTGTTGCGTAGACTGCGTACATTTTATTAGTGTGCTAGAAGTATACAATTGCGAGCAATGGAAGCTTAGGTGGTTTGGACATGTGCAGTAGAGAACTAAAAGTGACTTAGGGTGGAAATATGTGTTGGAGAATACAATGACATGACACATAAAATACCCCAAAGTACCCATGTTGATGAAGCTAAGCTGTTCATAAGGCATTATTCTTATCCTTGAGGTTAAAGACATTTTGCTTACGTGTGGTTCCGATTACATTTAATTTATAATTTTTAGAATTCAAATCACCTGTATCTGACATTTCGGGGTTTTGGCATAGATAATAATAATTGGATTACTTGTATAGCACCGTTATTATGAAAAATCACCTCGAGGGCGCTGTAAAGGTACTTTAGAAAGATTGCAATTTCGTTAAATCGGTTCATTTAATAACATTATTATGCGACAAATAACTAACGAATAATGTTTAAAGTCAATACGTTCGATACTTGTGAGTTTTTCTTTTGTTAAAACTACCCAAATATCGACATTTTTAAAGAATTCACTGAATGACAGCTGACATCCGATAGAACCGGAACCGCAGTTATGCAAAAATTCTAAGCCTAGGGACAAAAACCTCTTATCCTTAAAAGGAACCGGAATCGGGTCCCCGGACATATATGTATCATTCCAACCTCTGCATACCACTGAAAGGAAATGACGTGATTGTTAGTTTTAATCAGATTCTTGGTAAAACTTTGTCCTCCTTTTCTCCATCCATTTTAACCGTTTTAAAGTTTTTACTATAAATAAATGATTGTACTTTGAATATAAATTTTTGTAAATATTTCGCTAAAGGAGTAAAAATGTTGTTTGAATTAAACACAAGGCCTGTTTTTCTATGGTATTGTTTTGGCACAGTTCGCTTTAAAAGCGATTATTTGAAAGAAAGCCAGTTCATAAATGAAATGTTTTCTTTATTTAAAAAATATTATATAATTTAACGCAAATTTAATCGGTATTGTTTGAAAAGACCAACTTTAACTTCACAAGGAGGTAGGTACTTTTTAATTATTTTTTTTTGTTTTTTGACAATTTTAAATAGAATGCCTTAAATCAAACTCCTCATACCAAAAACCAATGTTCCTTTTTTTATATGAGTACCCCACAAGAGTCCCAACTGCTCCCAACCGTCCGGAGCCAGTGAGACTATGGCATCCCAATTGGGGAATCTTGTGAGGCTGAAGGTATTGGGGACGGGAAGAGTAAGGTGGGGAAATACCTGGCTATTCAGATCTGGTCACCAAACACGGCTAAAAGCCATTTCAAGCAACGTTTCAATTCTGAATGGTGGTCTTTCACCAGGGCGACACTGAAAGTATCTTCCACTCTGTTCCTAATGCCCATTCCCTGAACCTGATTCGTGTTGAAATAAAGTATAATGAAATAGTGTTAATTATATGAGTAGTCAGAATAGTACTTCTTACCAAAGCATTTTAATGTACATTGCGCGAGTCATATTATCTTGGATATTGAAGGGAACTTGTAGAATGGGAAAATGGGCGGAAAAACAAGTGTTAAGATAAATGACAGGCAACCAACCCTCTTACTAAACGGCGCTGTAGAAAAATATTATTATGGCATCCTCAATTGAGGTATTTTGTAGGGCTGAAAGGATGTGTGGGGGGGGGGGGAGATGGTGAGGTACCTGACTATTCGGATTTGGCGACCAAACACGGCTAAAGTCATTTCAACCAAAGTTTCAGTTCTGAATGGCGGTCTTTCACCAGGGCGATACTGAGACTTGGTATCTACCACTCCGAAACGTGCCGCAAATATTCTACATGTATATTATTTTTATTTGAATTAATTGTAATATAACAATTAAATAAACATTATTCGCACACGCCTGGATTCGAACCCGCGAACTCCGGAATCGTTATCGGGGACCTTTCCCCTCGACTACGGAGGCCGTCAAAATGTAACGATATTCAACACATTCTGTAAGTGAAACTTTGTATTTTCAAGTTTCCGAAGTTTGCCTCTGGCATACCGTTGTGACGTCACGCTAGTCTGTTGTTGTTATTGATATTGTGTACAGTCTACAGCCTTTGCAAGAATAAACTTGTCAAGTCAAGATAAACATTTGTGCTTACTCGACGCGTTTTATCGTATTCTCAGTAGGACTAGTTAGTGTGTCATTGTATAGTTTCCCATCTATGATATGAGATTTCAGAACCTGCCTAGGAAATGCCCGAATCGTCTGGCTCGCTGGTCGTTCACCCCGATATTATTTAGAACCATATTATTATTTAAGTCACTTTATGAGTACGTTGATTATTATCTGTGTATCTGGTAATGCAATGCCCACACGTCTGAAATTTGAGTGTTACAACAGACACCAACGTGTTGGTGATTCTTTGCAGATTTTACGCTATTCTTTGTGGTGGTCATTTATTTTATTATATTTGTCCCAATTTTGTTATGGTTTTTCAGCTGTCGCGGTGACAGTTAGGAGACTTTCAAAATACAAAAAAAGTTGCCCTAATGTCGCGTTATCATCAATGTTCTCACTCAATCTCGTATCTACAAAATCATGTTTTTATTAGAAGCACAAACAAAATATTATATCATATACAATTGAAGTGATCTTTAATAAATGTGTTTACTCCATGTATTGTGTACGCAATAAAGCTTATGATTTATTTACTTACAAACAACAATGTTTATTTACCTTATTGTTTTTTCATGAGATTAACTAAACTGTCTCTTTGCCTTATTTTAAAGCACTTCTGTTTTATGCAATGAATACATTACATATTTCAGTATTAATAATTAAATTAAAAAAGGACTGCTTTAAAATCATATTTAATATCGAAAATAGGCAGTTTCTTTCACATTTTTATTAAAAAACGTTTTTGTAGATACGAGGTTGAGTCGGAATAGCAACGATACACCGCAATGGATTTCGATGCAGCGACGCAACCAAAGGTGCTCGCGTGCGCCCGACCTTCCACACAAATCGTGTTTAACTGTTTTAGTGCTATGCTTATTTTTCAAGTATCTATATAAATTGCTAGAGATATTCTGTGTTTTTAAATAAAAAAAGTGTGATATTCAATTAAAATTCAATAACTTCGACAAATATCAATCAATTTTAATAAAAAAATTATATTATGTAAGTGAAGAATGAAATTTTACGAATATTATAGTTCTGATTAAAAAAACTACACATTCACAACTACAAAAAATACAAAAATATAAGATTATTTTACTTCACAATTGTGCTTTCCCGTGGTCCATGTAGTCCCTTTTTACAGCGAGCGCATATGAGATTGGATCGCCTTATCTCATTTGCTTTGCTGCTCACATTCGTTTATGGGAACTAAGGTTTCGTCGTTCGTAGTGCCGGTGATCATTTGATACATTATGATCATCCGCAATAGAGCTAATTTCTGACACGGTGAAAAATATCCATTCACTTTTGGATGTATTTATTTTAACATTGTAAACAATAAATACAGTTATCACGACACGCACCAACCGCAATATACCACACTCAAATTGATCCCGAGGACGACAAAAAGCACACTGAAAATTGATGCGCTATAGCGCTGCGTCGTAAGTTACGTAACTAAGGCTTACAGCGCGATGGCGTTGGGCCGCACTCTAACGGTTAATATTCTTTTGTAACCGAGCAAACAGTATGTCTATGGTTATTTGTAAACAGTTTGTTTCTTTTACGCAGTAGCCCCAAAAACCTCCAATTCGTTGTTACGACTACGTCCTCCTTCTTTTCGTGTTCGATCCACCTTCGGCACAATATCTTTATTGATTCTGTGTGGTGCGTTTGTATGTAAGAAACCGATATGGCCCGTCCGTAATCTAAAGCCGTCTTGGGTCCCCGCCGCTAATATCTGATACGGCTACAAAAAGCCGGCTTGCCTCATTTCGAAGAGTAATTTCGTTTATTTCATGCTCGTTTTTAGATATTTTTGAAACAATGGTGACTGAAAGTTCTTTCTTTTTGAATCACGAATATTACGTTTTCTTGGGATTTTTCCGTTGATTCAACAAATAACACATAAAGCGATGGATGTAATGCCGCGGTCGAAGTATAACGAAGAAATTAAAAAATATAGTAAATGCAATATAAATGAACAGGATAAGAGAAAGAAGAAGCCGGGGACGCCCGAGGAGTACATGGCACGATCAAGTGAATCAAATACTCGAGTCCGGCCATGTCAGAAGTCGGAATAACAGAAGAGAATGTATGAGGCGTTGTATGAATGTGAATGAAGCAAGAAGTGTATGCCAAGATGGAGTTGTTTGGCGGTCCGTCCTCTCTGCCTACCCCTGCGTGGAAACGGCGTGATGGTTAGTTAGTTAGGATAAGAGAGATGTGATTAGCAATACTGTAACGTGCGTTATTTGTTTCTTCTCTTTCTGTACCTTATATTATATTTCCCTTGTTTCTTTTTATTATTATTTATCATCTCTACCAAGTGATAATTGATAACTAAACCAAAAATTATGCATCGTTAATATTAACACAAACACTTACTAACCCGATACTAATTTTATAAATATAATCATGTCAATACTCTAAATGTTCTAAAACAATAAATATATCAAATAACCATTTCATATTTATTTGAAAGTTTTTTTCCTCTGACTAGGCTTGTGGAAGTTTGTATGCCATACACCCTTTCCGACTAAAGAAGTTAAATAAATAAGTAACAGCAAAGCAAATAAACTGATAGTATGATGTTAATCACGGCCGATACACTTAATCTTGCATTGGCCTACATAATCCCCTTATAAGCCATATCAATATTGGCGCCAATATACTCCGCTGGTATCTTGAGGCCTGTGATATATCTCCCGTGGAATATTTTGTTGTCCATTGCCTCATTAGTTTCCCAACAGCCCGGATCCATAAGACTATTATATCCCCGATTTGGAGTATGTGTGTGTGTGTGTCGAGAGACTGAATGACACCTTAGTGTATCCAGTATCTATCGATCAGGTCCCCTAGCACAGAACAACGATAAAGGATTTATCGATAATGTCGGTAACTCTTCATCGTTCCCAAGCACGACTGCAAATCGTTAGCAATATTTAAAAAAAAAGTTCACATCGACTAAATACGCTTATTTTTGTTGACTTGAACTGTTGTGTATGGTCATTGGTGATCCTCAGGAACGATGACAATTTACCGACATTATCGATAAAACCATTATCAATGTTTTGTGCTAGGGTTACTGGAAAGATGAAAGACAGGTACTATTGTCGTATTTGGACACAACTGCAACTGTGCTATGCGACATTATGCAATTTGAATGCAGATAATCGGTAGTACGACCTGTATAGAGAGTACGCCCACCATTCGCCATATTACCATAATTCTATTGGTTTCTCTGGCGAAATTGCGCAACTGCTTGTCACGCTACAACATACTCAAATTAATAGATGTGTATTAAAAAATATATATATCTATATATATCTATATATATATGTATGTATATTTCTTTACAACTGTTTTATGTTGACTGTTATGTGAATTGGTGGTACACATTGTTGGTGCATTGGTGGTGGTGGTGGTAAGAATGTATAAATAGTATGTAAAAGTAGCACTGTAGGAATACCACTGAATGGAGTTATTTAATCATGTTTAAGTTTATTTAGAGTTAAGCGCACTTGAAGTGAAATAACACAAAACTGCGCTATATAAATGCTTTGTTATTATTATTATTACACAGTACACAGCCATGACCCACCGTTTACTGGGGCTCTCTAAAGCAGTGCTCCGCAACCTTTTCTCATCTACGGCACACCAAAATTCTTCCTAGAATTCCGCGGCACACGAAAAGCTAAAATATATAGGTATGAAATTGAATTTTACAATAATTTTTCGTACATTGCATTTGACCGCGGCACACCTGTATTCGGCTCACGGCACACCAGTGTGCCACGGCACACCGGTTGCGGAGCACTGCTCTAAAGCACTAGTTTAGACTGAAATATTAAAATATGTCGTGCATATAATACCTATGTAGATGTAGTATACTATAAATTACCATCCTCTTGTTATTTAATGACTTAATATATTACATTGATTAATAATAATATGTATCTAATTTATATATATAAGGAAACATCAGATCTGCTAATATATACATTTCGAGTACTATTGTATCTTTGTTTGATTATTACACACTATCTCGGAGTTGTATTAGTTTACGGACTCGAATGAAACACATTAAAATCTAATTTTTTAACAGTAACAATGTGGTATACTTCAATTTGACCTCAGAGGTAGCAAAAAGTTAATTATATGGAGAAAAAAACTCAACTTATTGGGAACAAAAATGGAACATTTGACTTCAGCTTGCAGTTCCAAACAATGTTCGTAGTTTAATTTTATTATGTTTACGAGAGATGTAAGGCTGATAAATTAATGTTATTGTGAAAAGGGTAGGGGTAGTTATAACAATATTAATTCTTAACAATTATATTAGTTCCACCTTAAAATTACACCCAGTTTACTAGAATTCATAACTTCAAAACATTACTCCAAACCAATTAATAACCGCGTCGGCTAGTTTTATTACAAAGAGTAGTACGAAGACGATACATTTTGTTCTTTTGCAAGTCCAGAATATTATTTATTTTCACGATAAATTGGTTTATCTAACAAGAGACGTTGCTACGTCTTCGGCGTCCTAACGAGGGTAATTATTCATATTTACTATACACTACTTATCATAAAGTCGTTGATCTCCAATGTTCACAATGGCTTGTTAATGTCTTTTTTTTGGCCGAGTAAGTTTTTCGTATTATCATGTCGTTATATCTTAGATAATGTGGGCGAGGTGGTTAGCACCAAATAATTTCCAATTTAATCACAGCACGCTTCACAAAACACTGAAGCGATATTATTTCTCCGGAGAATACAATACATATCTGTAATTACTAATTCTAATTACTTTGTGTTGTACGTGCGTAGAAAAGTAATTAATTTCCACATCTTTTATTAGTTGTGAATTGGTCCTAGCTCTCATTTTTAACTCGGTAACACTATAAAAAAGCTTCTAGATTAATAATTAGAGTTTTATATTCCATTTATCCAGTATTACATGATCTCATAGGCACTTTGTATTCAATACAGCTATGTATGGAACACAGTGAAACACTCAGAGCGTAAATTCGACCCGCAGTTGCATTATGCGCTATTATGTAGTCGTATGAATATTTTACTGCCTGCTTCCATTAGATTGCCGAACTGTAGAGAATGTCCTAAAGCGATAAAAGTAGATGAAATATGACCGGCGGTGCTGCATATTTTAATATAACGTCGTAAACTACTCAAATCGTCATAAAAATACTGAAGTGTGCGAATCTGTATCAACCCAGAAGTCACTTCATGTAGTTTTAACGTAGTTACAAAAAATATGTTAAAATGTAGTAACAATTTTTTTTCTAAATCTATAATATTTTCGTGATAATTTATGATTGAACTACAAAAACTTCAAACTTCGCTTATATCAATTATTTTAAAATAGAACGCTTTTCGTAAGGCACACTTCCCCATTTTAACACTTTGAAATGATCTATTGTAAGTTGAAAAAAAAACGTTATGTGTCACGAGTACTTACTTATCCCGGCATTAGTGATGTGGGGTGAGACAAATCCCAACGAAATGTTTTTTGCAAATATTCTCTGATATGGTTTGATTGTATTATGTGCGATTTCCTATACCCTTAACCGACATGAAATTTAAAAAAATACATAAATGAATAACTAATCAATAATATTTACGAAAAATTATTTATATATTTCCATTTTAAGTAGAAATAACTGATGAGGTCTCTTAAACCCACCCATCAACGGCGTCAGATTTTTTCACCTCACTAAAACCGGGTAGTAACTGTATTTTTATATCTACGAGTATATCGTTAACATTATTAACTTGTGTGTTAATAATGATGCCTAATAAATAGTATTTGGACGATTTGGATAGCGTCGTTTTTGTGAATAATCACCTCAAGGATGCTGCACAAATAAAAAAATTCCAATGTTATATCTTATCACTAACTAATAGACAATCTATTATTACAACTTTTGGCTAACAAATTGTATCCACCCATAGATCTGTAATACCGAACTATATGTAAATGCATCTGACCAATGAACGTGATGCCGCGTTAAAATATACATGTTATTGATTTAATGTACACATGCGTATAACATTATGTAGGACCATACTTACCTTGTAGGTCACTTGTATTAGCGAAATTTATATGTTATATATAAATACCGCGCCTTTTGAGCAACAAAACTTTATTGCGTATTGGGTTAGTAGTTAGTAGTAGACGGCCTCCGTGGTCAAGGGGTTAGGCTTTCGACTACGAATCCGAAGGTCGCAGGTTTAAATCCCGGCGTGCGCAAGTAAAATTTATTTAATTAATTTGTGCTGTTTCACAATTAATTCATTTAAAAATAATATATAGTATATTCGCGCACGTTCCAGAATGGAAGATACTCTCAGTATCGCCCTGGTGAAAGACCACCATTCAGAATTGAAACCTTGCTTGAAATGACTTATAACCGTGTTCGTTGACCAGATCTGAATACCCAGGTATTTCCCTATCTTCCTCTTCCCCTTCTCCTTCCCCTCCAATACCTTCAGCTCACAACATTTTCCAAATGGGAATGCCATAGTCTCACTGGCTCCAGACGGTTGGCAGCAGTTGGGACTCTTGTGCGGTATTCATATAAAAAAAACTGGCAA
Source organism: Halesus radiatus (assembly GCA_022606495.2). Classification (NCBI taxonomy): domain Eukaryota; kingdom Metazoa; phylum Arthropoda; class Insecta; order Trichoptera; family Limnephilidae; genus Halesus; species Halesus radiatus. Next base: position 170,624 of record JAHDVE020000703.1, read on the forward strand.
TTTGTAGGTTTTATCGTAAGTGGGGGTTGTGAAATAGGTTTAATTTGGTCATTTTTTTTACTAATTCTTACACTCCCAGGATGTATTTTACTATTATAAATTATCAATGTAAGTCCCTATTTGACCACTCAACTCACCGAAATTCTTTCCCCAGTTTCCATGGCAACTTCCTCAGTATTCTTTCATCTCGTCACATAACAACCATTGGTAAGTTGACCGGTGACTAGTGACTAGTACCGTTCACCATTATTCGGTGATTGATGCGTTGTAGCCGGGTTCATAGAACCGCACCGCTTTGGCAGACTTCCTAGAATGCTAATCTCTGCGCAGGTTGACGACTATTGTGGGACAAAACCATAAGTGGCTACCTTTTTTCTACCACTCTTTATGACTTCATCTCGAATCGTTTGTGCAAAACTGACTGGGTGTATCTTCTATTCAGTTATTCTGAAGTATGTATTTGGGATTTTGTAACATTTGTCGTGACTAGCCGTGAACCCCAATGAATTCAGTTCCCCTAATACTTGCCCGCTACCACAAACCTCTCGTGTTCAGCTCTATTGAGAATTATGAAAATGGGCACTCCCCATGTCTATTAATTGGTAGATGTTTTCTGATATCTTTAGATCTGTTTATAAATTGAATTTAAAGGGGGGCACTAAAAATACATGCTTTGTATTATCGATATTACGATCGATGTATCTATAAATTCTACATGGGTGGTTAGGAAAATGTATAAGGTTTACAATGACAAAAATGCTTAGAATTTTTTTTTTACATGTATACCTTACAAGAGTTCGAACTGCTCCAAACCGTCTCGAGCCAGTGAGATTATAGCATCACCAATTAGGGTATTTTGTGAGGTTGAAGGTAGTTGAGAGGGAAAGGAGATGAGGTAGAAGAAGGTGGGGAAGCACCTGGTTATTCAGACCTGGTCACCAAACACGGCTAAAACCATTTCAATTCTTTCACAAGGGCGATAGTAAGAGTATCTTCAACTCTGGAGCGTGCCGTAAATACACGGAATATTATTTTTTATTAATATGTTGTAAGACAATACAAATTAATCAAATAAACCTTACTTGCGTAAGGCTGTAAGCTTTTAAGATTTATATGAAATACGTACTGGAGTTATATGTAAAATGCTCGAAAATGCCTTTCAAATTACACATATTTTCAAACATTTTGGTATGTATTTCATAGAATTTAAAAGATTACCCATTGAGGATTTTCGTCATTGCAATCATTTTCCTATCTATCAGTGTAGAATCTACAGATAAATCATTTGTTGCATTGCTTGCGTTAGCAACCTGTAAAGTGATGTTTAGTGCTGGTCCTTAAAACGTATTAACTACGATTTTACCAATCTCACACAACAAGCGGATGTGCTTAATGAATATATATTTTTTTAACTTGTATAAATATCATTAATTATTTGTTTTATATTATTATTATTATTGTTCCAACGACATAATATCTTAACGTATATTTAATCAATGCCTCTTAGAAAAGCTGAACTTACTAAAAAGATACAACATAATTTTTATATATTCCAGCTTTTAAAGAGGTAATTACCATTCTGAAACCACTCATCCGTATATATCATTTACCCCTCCGCTGATTAGATCTAACCTCAATACAATGGCAAATTTTAAAATGACAACATTTTTTTTATTATTATTGCTTGAGAGGAAACGATATACTTAATGGGCGAACCCTCATTTCGTTTATCGGTTGGCATTTTAAAAATGAAGCCTGTGAAATAGTGAAACTGGTATCCGCTCCTCCGGTAAACATTCGTGCGCGGTAATCGGTATCGGGCCATTGTTATGGGCTTCTCGGAGGTACGGGCCATTAGTGTTACGCAGTGATGGGCACCAACGAAATATTTTAAAGATCGATTGACGTTTCGAATCATTGGCTCGTTCGAACCATCTCTAGATGTCCCAGACACTGCAATTTTAATGGTACCTGATGATTTTTCTCTAATATATAACGACAACTAAAAGTAAAGGACTACTTCGATATCGGTGGCATGCGTTATACCCGAAGTTGTAAATTGATTATTTGAAAATCACCATTTTAATGTCATCTTCCTCTGGTTGGTACGGCCATAACGAAGAACGCAAGAAATGCGATGTGGGCGTGTTTCGTGATCCAAGTCTGTCCATTCGGGTCTTAAAATTCTTATACAAAATATTATTTCATTTCGATCAAATGGAATGGTAATATACACTGCAGGCAGTGTAAGCGAGACAGATCGCTGTATTTTCATTGGCTCTCAGGCTTAGAACCAAAAGGCACTCATAATATGTTATATTTAAATCTGCGTGGAAAGGCACTGAATAAATGAGCGTACAATGTTCCTTACAAGATGAATGTGCAAAATACGTTGTGGTCAAAAAGTTGTATATAAAAATATAAATTATGGAAGCTTTTCAGCCTTTATTGACTGCACGCCACTGTTCAGTATAAGAAAAAAGCCTGCATTTAAATACATAATAAAATCCCCCCAGAAATAAACATTAAAACCTGGAAAACGTCATACATCGGTCCAATAATAATGAAATGGTTGATTGGCTTGGGTGTGATTTAAATTAATTCCTACCTATTATTCATAACATACTAAGCACAGATAGATTGAAGAAAAACAATAATTACACCACGCATAACTGCAACATTTGGTTCCGTAGAACAGGCAATCTGCCTAGCTGGGAACTATGGTAATATGGACTTGACAAGACATAATAGCGCTTGTACACATTTAAATTATTTTAGTTTAAATATTGTCAATTGTCATTTGTTATTATACAATATTATGTAATGCTACCATATATGTATCTACGTAATAAATAGGTTCTCTCAGTATTGGCCTGACGTAGGACCACCGTTACTACTCGAAATATTGCTTGAAAAGGCTTTAGGCTCGATTAGTGACTAGATCTGAATAGCTGGATACTTGCTAACCATCCACATCCCCATCTCCTTCCTCTCTCCACTTCATCCAGCATTCACAACAGTTAGACTCTATTATAGAGTGTGGTAAACCACATAAATCATAACCTAATATCATTAATTTATTCGAACGGATAATTTTAATCATTCTACTATCGGATTAAATTCGATCGCTGTTTGTACTAACAGATCACTCGATTAAATATATATGTATAGTAATGTTTCGATTATTTAAATATAGAATCCACCATTTCCAAATAGATGAATCAATCTCGATTACCGCCATCGCTACTACGAGATACTGGCAGCCACAGCCTTCTCATCACTCGGCCTGAGAAAGCCGCCGACATCCCCGTTTATTGATTGCGGCCATTTAAATCGAAGTTGGGGAACCGAATTTATCATCACATTATTTATCAGGCCGATGATCGCCTGCCACAAGGGCTACGGTGCCTACAAACAGTGCCTGCGGACTGCCGAGGGGGTTGCGAGACGAATCTAACAAACGGTCTACGAGGGAAAATTGTGTACAACAAACAATACCTTCGTGCATTGTCAGTTCGACACTTGGAATTAATTCTATTCAATGTGTCTGTAATCTGTTCCACCGATCTGTATATTATTGAATAATGAAATTCGTAGGTTCTGTTCATGATCTCATGGGGTAATAATAAGAAATGTTCATTTATTTAGACATTGTAGGTTTTTTATTGAGCAAGTTATATAAATACCGGCTTCGATCAGGACAACATTCGACAGTGTTCTGGGATGTTCCCCAATGATGTTCTCGATTCCCTATTCCCGAACATTCCACAATGTTCCTGAATGTTCTGGAATGTTGTGAAATGTTCTCGGTTACTTTTTTTTAAAAATATATATTGATTAAGATTATCGAACCTTTTAGAGTATTCCAGAACCTTCTAGACTCACCGCCACTCATTTCTGAATGTTTCTAGAACTTTCTCCTTCCATAACTTCCTAGAGCATTAGCGAACCATCCAGAACATGCTGGAACCTTATTGGCTCACCAACATACTCCACCACTTCTTCCAGAACTTTCTACAGCTTTATCGAACATTTTAGAACTTTCCGGAACCTTCTAGACTCACCGACACACTCCGCCACTCATTTCTGAAAGCTTCTAGAACTTTCTCCTTACACACAATTGTCTAAAGCGTTTGCGAACCATCCAGAACCTTCTAGACTTACCGACATACTCCGCCACTCCTTCCAGAACTTTCTACAGCTTTATCGAACCTTCTAGAACTTTTCAGAAAACTGTAGGGCGAAACTTCCAGCCCTTATATCTTCAAAAGCACGCCCTTTAATTAAAACGGGAACCCTCATTCCGGAGGGGGGATAGAGATCTACCACACCATACAACTCCCTTGGTCGTACCGGGACTCGTTTCTTAGTTTTTGCGGGCCGCACGGTTTTTTTAAACTTTTATAATATATATTGATTACGCTGACTTGTACCCGGCCTTGCTAGTAAGAGTTGTGAATGGTTTGGAGTAAATTTATTAAGGAATATTTAGTAAATTGGGTGTAGTTTTAATGTGTAAATAAGAAAATTGATACGAATTAATGTTATTTTAACTATCCCCACCCTATTCTCCACATAATTTATGCAACATCCTTATTAGCCTTAACTCGAAAGTTGAACATTTTACTACTAAAGTCAAATGTTGTTTTTTTTTAAACATAAATTTAATCTTTTGCTCCTTCCGATGACTTATAAGGAGAAGTTGAAGTATACTACATTTTACTGTATTTAATTCGACCCCGTAACCCTTTCCAGCGACGTAACCCTTTCAACAAACATATATAATCTTTATTGTCGATTACAACGGAAATGTATTTTTCACTCAATTGATACTTAACACTTGTTAATGCTTGAGGGTGTGTGAAGTAATGTACAAAAAAAATAGGAACAAATTAATAATGAGATTATGAATTACTAATGAACGCTAGGCCGTTTAGTGTAACATAACCCCAGCACAACCCTCCCTCATCATGTCACCACAAAACGAAAACATTTACCCGATTGGTTATACCATAGTTCCACTGACCCCTAGCATTGGAGTTCTTGCCCACCTTTATCAAAAAATCTGAACTTTATCGAGAAGGAGCTGAATTGTAGGACTTGTGACATTATTTAACATGCATCTTCGGCGACGATGCGTTTCAGTTGCCGATAATTCCTGATTTTATTTTCCGAGCCTAATTCTGTAGAACAATGGACCCACGTCAATTGACAATAGGTGGAACCGTTGGGAACAGTATAAATGTGGCGACTTCGGAAAACATCGTTGGTCTTGCATATTACGTTACGATCAGTGACGTGCATTCTCTGCGGCCAAAGGTAGACTAGTTTTTCATGTTCGGATATTAGTTGTGCATTGAATATTTTGATTGCTCCAAGGTAACTTAGGTCATTTTTCAGTAGGCCCATTTTAATGTTTAAAATCTTGTTCATTTTCTTAGGCGAGTGTTTATGTTTATTGAATACCCACCTATTGCATGCATTTTCTAACTTGTTTAGTATTTTGCTCAATATGGCACTAATTTATGACTCCCAGAATGGAAGTATGCTAGTGCTGTCTTCCTTGGATCAGTCGATCAGAAAATGCCTATTTTATTATCACCTTCCGCTGATTTTTGTGGCCAGCAGAAGTGTCCGGAGGCAGTGGGACTATGGCATGCTCAAGTTGGGGTATGTTGTGAAACTGAAAGCGATGGGGAATAGAATGTTGGGAAGTTTCTGACTTGTAGCATATAACGATGAAACCTAGATGAAATTGAACTATCAACTCCAAATCCGGAAATACAGTGCTAATATAGTGCTAAAAATACCGTGTAACAGTTGAATTATAAAATAATTATGTACGTATACATGACATCACTCAGAACAGTATATTATAATTCACTCATGGCCAGTTGACCAAAATAACAAATAAGCTGATGTGTTGATTACGATAGCTATAATAATTAGCATAGAGGAATCCAGCAGACAATAAGCGATGCATATAGTGCTGTGTGTTGGGCTGGGCTGGGCTTCAGTCTGTCGGCCGTCACAGTCTACATAGAATCCAAGTGTTGTTATTCCCATTATTACAGCCTTGACGTCTTGTCAATAATATCACTACGCATATTATTTTGTGTGGTCAGCCTCTGTTGCTAAAATCATTTGTAATATGTGCACAAATCCTTGGAGATTCCGAAATGAATTTCAATAAAGCAATGTGGAATATTTTTCAATGGAACGCGTTCAATTGATAAATTTAACATCTGATACGCTTTATGTTTACGGCGACCTTCGTTCGGTGCAGCGATTGAGTGCGATATTGCAGATTTCAGAGGTTGATGTAACAATTAAATTGATATTATTTTTCGGTGAAATTAGCGTTATTTTTTGGGCAAAAGCGTATTAAAAGTATTTCGTAACAAACGTGGTGTATATTTGTTAGTTTCATATACGTATTCTTATTTTGAAATAAAAAAAGTTTGAATTGTACATTTTTTTGTGTCATTAAAGAATAACAGTACGCTGCGTTTCTCCTAAGTACTTAAAGATTTTTAAAAATACCATAAATCTTAATATGCACCAAAATGATTTTCTGATTGATTAGCTCCGTTCTGACTCCACGAGGCGTGTGACGAATGACTAAATAAATCCGAGCAAGTATCAATCAATAGTTGAACATTTGCAAAAGCCCGAAATTTATGGTAACAAATGGAATTAATTTTGAGATCATTTAGATCACTTTCCTAATAACACACGAAATAGAAGCTCAATGCAACAAAGATAATAATAATTATAAGAAATTGTCATTTTCCGTCTTGTCTGTCAGGTTGCCGGTATTTCCGCCGCGGGAAATGTGAGTCACGGAGTGAAGGGGGTTTCCCCCACTTTTCACATCCCGATCCCCCCCCCCACCCTCCCCGACTTACGGCTCCGGCACTACCGCTTCCGATTTCTACTGAACGCTAGACTAGGTTTTAGAGATGAAAGACCCGCAGTCGATTTATTTCTCTTTTCATATGGGAACTCTTGTTAATTTGATCCTATAGTCCAGACTGTAAATAGGATTGATCAGTCAATCTTTTTTTTTTTTTTTAATAATTCGTTTGATTCACAACGTTTTAGCCTAATTGATTATAACTTTCCACCGACGATGCGTTGCTTTTTCTCCCCGGGTCAGCCAGCACGTTGTTAATGAATCGTTATCTTTTTATTTATTTTTATGTGAATGCCGCAGCCTGGAGCCAATGAGACTATGGCATCCACAAATGAAGTATGTTGTGTTGCCTGAAGGCTCGATAACATGTGGCTTGGCTTCGTACTCCATTGTGATGGCTGTCCTCCCACGCTCGACATACTCGGGACAGAATGACCAAAGTGTTATCACGGTCACCTCTGCCTGTCGGTTGGGCACCCCCGGAGCAATAACGACATTATTTGTAGGTGATTGTACTCCCGTTTATTAAAGTAACCGAGAAGTGAGGTAGGTATCCCACATAAAACCTGCCATCGTTAAAAGGAGGGAAAACAGATTTCACCCGTAAAGTACCACCCCCACAGAACATAGAATTTTTATTATCTCAATTGATTTCTAAATAATATCGGTTTTTACCGATTTTTTTTAATAAAAATTGGGTAGGGGTAAATAAAATCAAGTCTTCTCAATGTGGCCTAACCACCGTTTGAACATAACATTTTTTAATTTTAATTAATGTTTAAATTTCAATTTTATGTTTTTGCTTTTTAAATTTAAGAATAAATAAACTACTGATGAAGAAAAAAAATACATTTAATCATTTTTTTATCTCATCCTTAGGATTCATCCCCTCAAACCTTTATCTAAGCTAGACCACTCCCCCCCTAATCTCTTCAAAGTGATTATTAACGAAATCGAATACTCGTGTTTTATAATTATTATAATTTTAGTTTGAAATTTTGCATTTTGCAAACCTTCCAGCTACAGCGGTTTATTCTAACTGAGGCTCTCGGTATTCTGATAGATCCACGACTACCAATCTTATATTTATATTTCTTGCTAACCTCACAATGATGATGAACGGCAGAAACGTTTATTCGCTGCATTTTTGTATTGCAGCTTTTTCATGCTTTATTGACACGTTTTATAAAATCATGATTGCATTGGAATTGTGGAAGATCGTTTCTCTATTAATATGTTTTTGTTAAGCATTAAAATTAAAAATATTGAGACATTTATTTGAATAGGTGGAGAGAGTCATGGATACTGTGCAACGTATTTATTAATTCTACCTCATTACATTTTTTTTTTACTTATCTTCCCACATCATAATGATTCCGAAATGACATTTATTGCTTATAATTTTAGAGTAGGTTAGTTTTTTGATAACGAGTTTAATTATAATTTGGTAATACCACATCGCGCCATAATTTAATAAATATTTTATATACTGTGAAGACCTTTTAACATTTTTATGAGTGCAGTTTGACAACAGTGACATATCGTGTCTTGGTAACAACAAGATTCCATCTGCCATTTGCACCCAACTGAGATGTTGGGGTTCAAAATTTGAATACTGGATAAAATAATTAAAATATAATTTCTTCAAAAGATTGGTATTCACTTTGTGGCGTCATTATTATAAATTAATTTTTAAAAAATACTTTATATTCACCCCTTTATTAATATACACAGATATCAACATGTTTCGAAAGCGATACTTTCTTCATCAGGTATTCTATATATTCCTAGTAGTAATTTTATAATTCAATTATTTAAATAATTAAAAAGGAACATATTGTTGAATTTTCTTAATGTTCATAAACATTATATCCAAATAAAAACGTGGCGTTTAGCCAAACTAAGTAAAAAAATACAGATATAAACTTGTTGCCTTGAATATCAGCTAAGCTCGGCAACAGGATTGTATCTGATTGTATGTCATGTTTTTTGCATTGAATGTTCTTGAACATATAGAAAATTTAATTACAATACGTTCTGCATATTCACTTTTAATAAATGTTTTTTTGCAATGGCAGATGATACCCTGTTGTCCCAAGGAATGAGCTCGTACACAATGCAAATGGTACCATGTTGCTCCAAAAATATTTTATCTATTGCAGATAACTAAGTTGACCGTAAAATGCAAATAAAACCTTGTTGTTTTAAAAAAATAAATATAAAGTTCATAATTATCTGCGAACTTACATAGAAGGTGCACATATTTTAGAGCATAAACGCAAAAGTTGTGAAAATGTCGTATGGAACCTTACAACCTACCAAACTATGATTTGCTAATTCAATAAGTGGTGGGAGAGGGCACCCCAGTTGGAGCCTATCCCATGGCCTCTACAATGGGGCTATGCTTGGGTACCTACTATAGAATGCTGATGGAACTAGTTCCTACCTAGTTAGTAGTTACTCAGCAACGGGAGAGGAAATGAGATTATGTTTCCACTTTCTCATCACCGTTCTGCCCTTACTGTATTATTTTATATTAAAATTTAACACATGTTACTTAATTAACCTAATACTAATACCAATAAAATTTAATTATTTAATGGTGCTTATAAGTTCTAAAACATATTTTTAATATTTTCGGACAAAATCTGGAAATTGTTATGTCAATGTTTAGATTTGTTTTTATTATTTTTTTTTTTATATGAATACCTTACAAGAGTCCCAAACTGCTCCTAACCGTCTGGAGCCAGTGAGACTATGGCATTCCCAATTGGGGAATGTTGTGAGGCTGAAGGTATTGGGGAGGGGAAGGAGAAGGGGAAGAGGAAGGTTGGGAATACCTGGCTATTCAGATCTGGTCACCAAACACGGCCAAAAGCCATTTCAAGCAACGTTTCAATTCTGAATGGTGGTCTTTCACCAGGGCGATACTGAAAGTATCTTCCACTCTGGAACGTGCGCAAATATAGTATATATTATTTTTAAATGAATTAATTGTGAAAAAACACAAATTAATTAAATAAAAATTACTTCCGCACGCCGGGATTTGAACCCGCGACCTTCGGATTCGTAGTCGAGAGCTTTACCCCTCGACCATGGAGGCCGTCATTTAAAAACTAACCTTCCCCGGTTACGAATTACCTAAGAATATTTGAAAATCTCCCACCACCCTCACAGTAAGCGGAAAATGTTGCTTGTGTCGTGATGGAGGACTTTAGAATTGAACTCACCACGCACCCAGATACGATGCCAACTCAGCCACTGACCGGTCAAATACCATGTGATGTGTGTTTAAATTAGAACGGCGCATGTATGTGATTATAATATTGCTGATCACCACACGACGGCTGTAAATATTCACTTCAACTCTATAGAACTAGTAAACTCTAACAACGATTCTATCACAAAGACATATCGATAATAATATTCATGATTATGATCGGAAATCACTTCTAGAGGTAAAATACTGTTTTATTATTTATTCAAAAATTAAAAATTATGTTGATGACTTGTATAAAAATAGCACAATTGTGATAAAATATCTTAAATACGGCCTTTTGCCAAAAAGAATTGGATATCTACTGATGCATTGAATAAGATTACAAAAAAGATACTTTTTATATAAACGTTGGAAAAATGCTCCAACAAACAAATACTATGAAAAAGAATTTAAGTGTTTTAAATTAATTTGTTAGTTAAATTAAACTATTTTAAAGATTAAAAAAAAAGGTGGGAGGAGTGTAATAAAATTTTAGGAATGAAATGTAAAAATGACGAAGTTGTCTCGAAATATCTATCTGATGAAAGATCAAACAAAAGAAAATGTAACTAATGATTTTGTACTTTGTTTCATTTATTTATTTTCACCAGGACCGGTTTCATCCTACTACGGACATTTTCAGACTGGTAGTTGAAATTCTTATGCTTCGGTATTTATACAAACTTATGCAGGAGTACACAACATTGTCTCTATGTTATGAATGTTTCTATTTTGTTAATTTAAGGTACATATAGGTAATTATAATGTTTAATATTAAAATTATGAATGATGTTACATAGTAAATAGATATTTTTAATTCACATGAATGTATATGAATTTTTATCATTGAAAAGGTTTGTGATTACTGATATTTTATTTTGGTAATATTGGGATATTCTCTCCTTGTTGCTTAGGGATTAATTGACACATATTGATATCACTATGGTAATTATTATTATTAGGGTTCTCCGTGTATTTGGGTTATTACATTTTTTAAAATACATACTTAAATTACACTACTGCTCTCTGAAGTAAAATTATTCTAAGTGGATTATAATGGATATATTAATGGTGATTGAGCATATGTTCCAACTGTTTATTCATGACATATTTACGATCAATTTTCTTCGTTAGGCGATTATATTTCTAGTGACTCTAATCTATCTAATTTGTGTCTCTTCAAGAGATGTCAAAATCCTTCATGTTTGAATAACAAGCTCCCTCCCGTTAGACAAACTACAAAAAAGTAGTTTATTGGAACTTTTTCTTTTGTAAAATTTAAATTTAAAAAATTACCCTCGCAAAGACGAGAACATGGTTTTTATCCTTTGCACATCCGCTCCTTGGTTATAATATTATTTATGTCATACATGAAGAATGGTGTTAGATACAATAGCGTTATCAATAAAGTTATTCCAAACTAAAACTACGGCAGACGGGGTTGGTCTCTGAAGTTTTAATGCACTTATATTTTATCACCTATTCTCTTACACTATTCTAAAGACTGAACTTGTAAGTCTGCTTAATTCACATCCTCCACGGCAATGTGTAATGGTTGATACGGCCGGTGGCTGTTGGCTGCGGTGGCTGGTTTCGGTAGCCGGCTGGTTAGCGGCGGTCAGCAGCGAGCGCCGATCCTAATTCACTCTCATCATTAATTTCAATCAGGCCGACACTGCGTTAGTGTGGTTCATTAGCGTTTAATCGATCAGACGGAGTACAACACGCCAGTCTCTGTCCCGTTTAACCGAACCAACCAACCACTGCGTGCGCGGAACATGTATACCAGCATACATTTGTAGACGGACGATCAGTTATTATGATGTACTACGGCTTTTAATGTTAATGCTCTGTGGTGTGATTTTGGTTGGCTTTTGGCATCTTTGTGGTATTATTATATACACTGTATAATGTATAATGCTGGTTACAGCCTGCCACTACATATTTGGAAATCCCCTATTACCATCACAGTAGGCGGAAGATATTGCTTGTCGTGATGGGAGACTTAACCACCCGAAGAATTTAACCAGACGCGATACCAACTCAGCCACTGACCGGTCAACATATGTGACATACATAACTGTGCTGTTCAGTTTATTGATAAATTTAACGTCACTGATATTTATTCGGTCACTAGAAGAAAGACCCGACCGTGAGGGGGCACGATTGAATAATAACATAAGTGGCTCACCGGTGAATATCGTAATCGATTCGGGAACACGGATGTAAAGCAGTCGAGCATTCATTCGATGTCCTGTAGATCGATACAATGTATCCACTAGATTAGTTATCCTGATGAAGGGATAGATAGGTATACATAATACTATTTTTGCTGAGCATCGAATTGTTCTAATGAGTCCGATAAAAGTCCAGCGAGTGGAAATAAAACTGGGCGCAAATATTTTGAGCACGCATCAGAAACTTCTTGACACCAAGTTGAGGTTTCATCCTTTCTTTTATCTGTGATCCGAAGACGAACACACTGAGCTGAATCTTGGACCACCCGGCATTGTATTTATAAAACACGATAACACAATATCGTCACTATCGCGTTATTCGATCTAAATGAAATTTCGTTGTTCAAAAACTTTGTCGATAAACCGAATGGTCACTTTATCATTATAACGTCCAATGTTTTTAAATAATGATGTTAAATAACATATTGTATTTATGTATTAACTGCATCTAATTGATAAAGCCTTGCATCATTTGTCTCCAAGGACGACAGAACGCCAATCACTTGCGCCCCGTCATTCATTCAAAAAAATATGTCACCGTGTGTCTTCTGTCTTGATAGTTCGTGAATAATTTATAGCGCAATGGCGTTTGTTTGGAAATAACGCTGAGTTTACCTAAAAATACCAGAATGAAAAGGTTGCAAATTTCATGGCACCATAGATTTGTAGCGTTCTTGCTGGTTCGGACAAACTATGAACAGATTCTCTGCCTTTCCCGTGGTCCTCAGTTGCAATTTTAAGTAAGCAAAATGTTCGACTGTCATATTATTATTTATTTAAATGCGGTATTCTTGGCCCCATATTCCAGTAATTTTGGTAACTTGACGAACGTAAATAGCTATCTTAGCAGGCTTTAAGAGCAACTGAAATTCCGGGCCTTATTTTAATAACATTCCATAATAATCTCTAAATAACTCTCACCCCAAAGCGACAACGCTATTTGACTGCACCGACGCAGCTCTGCGCCGTCAATCAGCGGCGCAGCACTAGTCGAGTTATATTACAGTGCAGTATAATAATGTGTATTACGATTATTATTGTCGTGAGCGCCACGCTACTCGCTAGAAGCACAAACACAGCCCCTGACTGAATAGTGGAGTTTGGCCCGCTGCGCGCTGCCTGGATGGTGATTGGGGTGGTGGGCCGGGAGGAGAGCCGCGGGGCGTCTGCCGCCCGTCTGCCCGCCATATCGATTTGTCTGGCCGGTGCGCTGTGCAATTCAACAACACGTTGTTTCTAGGTAATGGGTGGGTAGGGGTACGTAGTACGTACTACACGTCCATCCGCAAACAAGCACAAGCACAGTGGAGCTGTGTGAATTGGATTCTAGCCTATCCGGCGTACGACGTTCTATGGGATTATTATGCATAATCTGCTCGTTTCAAACTAATGATGCAACGGTTGTTACTTTTAGGATTAATAAATGTATAAAAGTATTACTTGTTTTTGTATTTAATTCGTAGAACTCCATTTAATTTTTTTTAAATTCAATGTAAATCAAATTTAATAATGTTGTTATTAAGTTTTGCAAGTAATTTTAGTTGTTATCATTGTGACAGCTGTTTCGCCGTTTAAGGCCATTTTCAAATTGTGGTTAATCCACATCCTAATATAACATTAATTAATAAAGTAAGGAAAATTATATACTCACCGCTTCTCAATGTTCACATTATCAAAACAATACAACACATTTAAATAAATCAATTAAGAAAACATTGTCAGTTAAATACGAGTAGAAACACATTATAAATGTGAAAACCTCACAGAATTCAGAATTTTAATTGCTTTCTAACTAAATCGGTTTTACCGATAATAAATCATTATCATTACCCATCCGTCCAAATTTTAAAGGAGTGGGGGTAAATTAAATCATATAAATAAGTCGTCGCAATGTGGATTAATCACAGTTTGAAAATGGCCTTAAACGTCGAAACAGCTGTCACAATAATAACAACTAAAATTACTTCCAGAACTTAATAATAACATTATTAAATTTAATAAAAAAAAGTATGACTATTTTTGTTTTAGACGGAAAGTATTTAAAAACCGGCAGCCAGGTAAAATACGATATTCATAGGTTCCCAAACTTTTTCCCCGTGGACCCCTTAGTCTTTCTTTTTATTTTCCGTTGACCCCCCCCCCCCTCGTGAGTTGGTGAATATAATTTCATTGATCCTTACCATTTTTGTTATACAGAATACACACGCACGAGAGATACTGGTCACGAGAGAGTGGTCTGGTTCTTAAATTGAGATTTATTTTTAAAATTAGTTCTGATTCAATTATATTATTCAAAACGTTGTATAAGCTCAACAAATCTGTTTTACTCCTGTTTAGTTGGACTTTTAAGATTGAAGTATTTTAATATTTCATTGTAGGTATTTAGAGTTTTGCTTGTTCCCGTTTTATAGGACATTGTCTTTCTGATGGCTCTTTGATTACAATCCTCGACATTTATAAATATGTAAATTCAAGATTTCGTTTGGTTTATAATGCCCGGTTATGTAAATAGATTGTTTTATCTCTGGGTAGATAAATATTGATAAATTTTTTTTTTTTTGTTTGGCTTTGTAGAGCTGCTTTTGATGTGATATTTCACATTAACATCCATAGCTTACATAGAAATTGGCCAATCATTATTGGCTGTTTCCAAAATCAGACACTTTGATAAGGTTAATTGTTTTAGTGGCTCATAAAGATAATCGGCGATTACGATAACCTTTAAGATTATTTTAACCCCCATTTACGATACATCTTAATTGTTGTATCACTATATTGAAGCATTAGTACATCCATACATATCTTTCTTACACATCAATCTGGACAGAAATGGAGTTTGACACGTCAATTCTAGACTATCTCGCATCTCAATGTGTACTTGACGTCTAACATTGGCAATAGAAAATACGCGTCGAAAAATAAAGTCCCAAAGCTAATTGTTAGCCGTCTAGAAATATTTTCTGATGAATATTTTATTTATTCATTTCAATTTTATTATTTGTTTTTTTATACGTACATTCACACAAACAAGGTACAAATGTTACAAACATTTTTGCGTTTGTTTTATATATATATACATTATTTTTTTTAAATATTCAATTATAAATGCATCTGAACACATGTACATAAACCTACCTGTAATGTATATATCCTTTAAGTGATTTAGATTGGCAGTCACAGTGACATCGTGAGCATCTGTATGAGTTTTCATATTCTTCCAAACTATTCGATTTATGGTATCACATAATGTTATATTACACCGTGTTATTTTGTATATTATATTGATACAAATGATTGCGCTAGTTCACAAATTAACGTTATCACAATTGATTTGCTCAAATATGCAGGGGTAAAATAGGAAGGGTAAGATGGGGTGCAAAGTCTTACCCCTGATCCTTTTTTTCTTTTTTTTTTGTTCTCCACAAGCCTCTTTGGCTGTCGCACTGACCACATACATAAAATAATAAGAGTTCAACGTGAAAAACACAGACGATTTTCATCTGCGGCGGGATCACAATCTGATCGGGGCGTTTACAAACACAATACAAATATTGCGACGGGTTGCGAGTGCGAATTAATGCGTAGTGAACGAAATCACAGCGGACAATGACAATGATACGGGTAAAGTCTATAGACTAGATATGGATTACAATTGTGTAGGTTTATAAGGATGCATATTATCGTGCAAATCAACCATAAGGCTATCCAAGTTGAACCGTTACCGGCGCGACCAGCAAATACTAAACTAACCAACTAAAATAACCAAACACACCCAATAACCAGTTTTCAGCAAGTTCTCACCTATTCATATTACGATGCAGTATGGACTAGGTACAGGTCAGTTGGGCGCTAGCCCCTGTCCGTGGCTCTGCACGGTGTCCCGAAAAGGTTTAAGACCGTAAAGTAAGATAGAAAAATGTACGCGTGTTCCAAATGAATCATTAAGGGAAAATATCGGCTCCTGCAAGTAAGGTTTAGATACTAAAAATATTCCGAAACTGAAATAGGTACTTATTTTTTTTCTTAATTTTTCAATGTAAATAAAAAAAGATAAGTAGATATTTTTTTTAAATATGTTTATTTACCAGATAGGAAAGAGCGCATGAAATTAATATTTAGATTCTGACAAAATCCTGAAATCTGAAAAAACTTTATTGCTAATTTTATTTATTTTAAGGAGTAAAAAGTACATAATTCATATTTTAATTTTAAAAACTTAAATTTTGAATGTGCGTTTACCACAAAACATATCAAAAACAGCACAGCAATCATTTTTGGACGCACGTGTATTTACATATTGCGCATTAATGCTTCCTATTAGAATGTCGAATAAAACCTAACTTCCCATACCGTTTCGCACTTGGATTTTTTTACTGGAATGGAGATACATGAGTGGTATAATAAAAGCCAAAAGACGTATTACATAATATTTCAAAAAAAAAACTAATAACGATTCGAGTCTTCAAAATCAACCAAAAAAATATAAAAATTTAAATCATTTCAAATACAGTCAAGTTTTGACCCAAGATTATGTCCAAGCTAGTTGCATCAAATTAAAATGAATATTTGATTTGCATCAAGAATAATCCTCGCAAAGTATTTTATGTCTCATTCAATCGAATATTTGTATCGAAAGGAAACCACCGTGCGCCGCGGTCCGGTGCCAAATGACTGTAGCGATGATTGCAGCAGGGCCGAGCTCCTGTTCGCCGTTCGGCTTGTCGGCTTGTCGGCTTGTTAGTCTAATCGCTGTACCAATATTCAGCCGCCCTACTGGTGGCCAGCAGTGTCATGGACTAGACTGGCAACATTTATTTATTACCTAGTTTCTTAAAAGGGTAATTTTACTATAATTTATAGTTCTGCCACAGGCGCCAAACGTGCAAAATAATGTTTAGTCACAAATAATTTTCAAAAACTTAATTCTAATACATAAATTTGGAGTTCATATGTATGTCTGTTTTTCTAGGCTACCGGAGGGGTTAAATAATTTATGTTTAGAAAACGAAACGTACTGGGAACAAAAATGGAACACTCGTCTTCAGTTAAAAGACGTTAGAATTTCGAGTTCATATGTATGTCTGTTTTTCTAGGCTACCGGAGGGGTTAAATAATTTATGTTTAGAAAACGAAACGTACTGGGAACAAAAATTGAACACTCGTCTTCAGTTAAAAAACGTTAGAATTTCGAGTTCATATGTATGTCTGTTTTTCTAGGCTACCGGAGGGGTTAAATAATTTATGTTTAGAAAACGAAACGTACTGGGAACAAAAATGGAACACTCGTCTTCAGTTAAAAAACGTTAGAATTTCGAGTTCATATGTATGTCTGTTTTTCTAGGCTACCGGAGGGGTTAAATAATTTATGTTTAGAAAACGAAACGTACTGGGAACAAAAATTGAACACTCGTCTTCAGTTAAAAAACGTTAGAATTTCGAGTTCATATGTATGTCTGTTTTTCTAGGCTACCGGAGGGGTTAAATAATTTATGTTTAGAAAACGAAACGTACTGGGAACAAAAATGGAACACTCGTCTTCAGTTAAAAAACGTTAGAATTTCGAGCTTACTGCCACTAGTTCGAACACCCCGATGCTATTTTGTTTTATTCTACGATCCAAGTTCCAAACAATATATTCATAGTTAAATTTTATTAAATAAAACATTTATGGACAACTTATGAATACTTCGAATAAGTGGATGGATTAGTGCATTTGCGAAGTTTGTTTACGAGAGGATGTAAGTCTTATAAGAATATTGAATGAATGATGTGATGGAAGGGGAGAGGTAGTAGTAGTTGTAGTTGTAGTTGTAGTTGTAGTATGGTTATAACAATATTCTTAACAATAATATTATTTCCACCTTAAGATTACACCCAGTTTACTAGAATTCACAACCCCAAAACTTTACTTCAAACCATTCATAACCCCGAGTAAGCCCGGGTACACGACAACTAGTATATATTGGTTGATACTTGCTCGCACTTGTCTAGGCTATTCATCGCACGCCTCGCGGAGTCAGTACGGAGCTATTGAGAAGTCATCGACTAACTTTTTAGATCATTTTCTTCTCTTAAGAGTCATACCTGATTTTTATTTTGAAAGTGTTATTTTGTTGAAAGGTTCTAAATGTCCCGTGCCATCGATATATAATATTGTTTGGTTGATGTCCGGTGCACAAACACCTAAGTGATTTCTTTTAAAGTCTCATTTTATTTTTTGAACAGTTCTTTCGGAATAATTTATTAATAAAATAACACCTCTTTGAAATTTGCTAAACTAATCAAAATTAAAAAGTTATCATGGGTATAATTTCTATTATAAAATAGTTTGTTAAAGAATTTACTCGCAATATTGAAAGAAAAAAAATAACACGGTAGAAATAAGTACGATAAATTAACACTAGGTGTAAAAATGAAAAGGCCACACTGAAGTATACTTTTCCAGCAGCTAGAAATGTTGCCGCTCGGAACACCATTCCACCGATAGAAAACTAATGACTTGTCAACAGAGGGATATGAACATCGATGGTTAAACAATGAATGCACAGTGAAGTTAAACAACGTTCGGGTCGGTGGCTAATTAGTAGTGGTTACCAGAATAACATTAGTAATAGCATTTTAATTACATTCGGAGGAGTAATTTCTTCGGAGTGTGATTTTATAATAAAATTTAGTGAATAGGAACAAAACAAGTTTGTAGAGATGCCTCTGCTGCATTTTCTTATGAGTACGCGCATATTATTATTTTCGAGCACCCATTTCATTATCTCCATTTCCCCAACCGTATTTATATCGTCTCGCTGCATCTGTTACGAGACTTGACAGTCCCACCTTTCCACGCGCGCATTCCCCTCCGGTATTTGGTATTTTAAACAGACGCGTTGTGTTCGTTTTCAAACCTTTATTGTACTTGTACCCCTTGTCGTATTGTCGCCTGTTGTTGGCTTTACATGCGCATTCCAGTGTTGGAATTCCATTCCTGAGCGAGAATTACTCGCCCATCTCCGCGAGAATATTCTCGTCATACACAATTTCTCTATAATTTCCTCCAATCTCAGTTGCTCGGATTGAATAAACCACGAACGGGCACGCGAGAGACGGTGACTTGAGGTACAAGTCCCGGCGATTAAATCTTAGTCGGTTGCGCCGATGTTATGTCATTCGATCTTGGCATCTACGGAACCACAACATCGCTGGACTGCTGCAACTGATATCTTATACTATCTGAAAATAGGTATTTAATTCGTGATTTGTGTATATCGTAAGAATTATTATTCCGAATATTGTTAATACGGAAACGCTTAAAATAGAGGAAATTGATTTAAACGCTATATAAATTAACTGTAAGTTCATGATACCGCAGGCCACCCGAATTGCCTGCTTCGGCTCCGAATGAACTATTTGGATTAATGACCATGGCTCGCATGATCTTTTAATTTACCTAGTGGAAGTCTAATAAAGGTCTATCCGTCATTCGAGACGAGGATTTTTTTTTACTATTTTACCGCAACTATGTTACCACAACTTTTTTTAGCGATTTCCTTTTCATATTAGGACATATGTATAAATTATTACTCTATCATTCGTTTTAGTTTTTTTTATCGCTTTACTTTTGCATAACCACACATATTTATACAAACATAGAGCCGGTTCTCACACATCCCACAATTTGAGATCGCTCCTCCATAATATTGGAGACGAGATGCTTCGCAAAGATACCCTTCCATCGGCAGGAGAGACGAGAACACCGCGCAGCAATAATAGATCTCTTTGTACTCAGTGCCGGGGCTGTAGCCGATTAGGACTCACCTGGCGGCGGGTGATGTCACGACTCGGTGTTAAATAAGTTCACCGGCAGGTCGTCGCCCGAGACCACGATTGCCTGCCGGATGTTTTTTCTTCGAACTCCTCGCGCTCGGCCAGATGAGACGCGCCAGGGGCCCGATGGAACCGTCAACACTTATTAATATTAATGTTATTTTCATATAACTTTAATTATTGGTTATTATTAGTCATGGCTATTCCTTTCTAACATTCAGCAAGGTATTGAATTAAATATAATCATTTTATAAGTATCAATAACCTTAAAATGAAACTGCTTAGTCGATTCCTGTCCAATATTTGTTGTGTTTTACCTCAACAGTTGTAAGGATTCAGAAGATGTAAAGGAGTAAAACGGATATATTCTTCTCTAGTTAGAAATCGATCATTGTGAACCGGTTATGCGGAGGCCCGATAACATCAATCGAGTTGCGCCGTGCACTCCACTCCGCCTGCGTGCTGCAACGCCTGCAACACACAGAGTTGAGACCCCGCCATGAGGTTATAAACCTGATAAGCCCGCCATCTGTGGAAATACTTGGATTCATTTCAATGGAAGAACTGTAGCGCTGGCGATCGCTCTTCTGAGAAACAATGAATTACTATTTTAATTTACATTTCGTTCGTTGCACTGAAACACACACCATTATTCAAATAATTAAATAGTCATTGAATAATTATTGTACAGACACAATGTTTTGTAAATCTTGTCAAGAAAGCAGACATAATCACGCATTTGTATAATTTAAATGCCGTGTTAGAATGTTTCGTGTCTGTATATTCACAGATTAGTATGTATTACGTTAGTTTAGTTTTTTTGTTTTATTTTACCCTCTAGTCTCGAAAGTTTTGGTGATCAAGTTTCTTGCTACGTATTCCCGTGCTAATGAGATGGATGTTTGCAAAGTTTCCTTTTATCTCCGGTTCGCGCTATCTGCTGTATTGTTTAGTCAGCCCATGTACCCCCGAGTACCGTACATCCCTGCTAATGTGCTATTTTCCCTGGTGGGCCTTAAAGCTCGGAACCCAGCTGTGGTTAAACGTAATTAATAAGGTATTTACTTTGCATATATGGCTACACCACCAACTAAATAATTGAGGTTTGTGTTTCATATGGCCTATATTTCTCACACTGCTAACAAGTGTTAATTCTTAGCTAACCAACCATCACGCCTTTAACCGCGGGGCGAGCTTAGAGGAAGGAACGCCACAAACCTTTGTCATAGAGCTCGATCCTTGCTTCATATTATGTACATTCTCATACTATGTCTCTCTGGGACTTTCCGGACACTTTTAATCCATTCGGCTCTTCTCGTTCGCAATTTTGTGTTGGTTCCACGACATTTCGGCACAGTGATAAATCGGCACACTTTTAAAAATATATAAAGTCATTAAAGGTATGAAAAAGCTAGCCGAAAAACCTAATCTAACCTGACCTAATTAATCAGGTTTTTTTATGTCTATATCACCTTTCAAAAGTGTGCCGAATTGTCCGGTTACCATTTTGTCACATGTGGTTATATACACATACACCTCGAGGATCTAATTTTCTATGCATCCTGTCTACTTTCACCCTTCGCATACATTAGGGACATCAGAAATCTGTTGTGGACTGTTTGTTTGTTAGTTAGTTTAGTTAGCCTTTGACTACTTTTTTGTGACAACTCTTTGGATAAACTCGTCACTCTAATCCTCTCAAGATTTTCCGTAGCCGCCTCTTTATTATGGGATTATTATGTATTTCCATTTATAACGCTTGTTACTGACTGTTACTAAACGTCGCGTCTTTGGAATGTTAATTCCCGTCAAGGAAAACACTATAAAAAATGCCAGTTGTCTGAAGTTCTTGAGCCTCTGAATACTAGTACCCATAATTATTATACTTAGTACGGGCAGGCTTCAGTTAAATATATTATTAAAATTATCTAATGTGTCAAGGTAGTTTCGCATTCCTTTCACGTCGTCTCAAAACATGTAGGCACCTACACCTAGCCGCGTTACCGTGCTAATTAAATTCAGCCGTTTTTCGTTATGTATCCCAACTTCGGTTTACTGAATTGAATGACATAATTTATAAACAAATGTGCTTTATATCTTCAAGGTTAAATTATGTTAAACTTTCAATAAGCATAACCCCTGTGACATAGCCAAACTAAACTTTCAGACCATTGGAATGCCAAGTATAAAATCTTTGCTTCTTCTATGATTGTATTCAACAGCCTCTAAAAAGTTATGGCATTACGAAAAGTATTTGCAATGAACGTTATTTTTCTTACCTATTATACTATTCTCTGACAGTCTTTTCCGGTCTCCCCGGCTCCATGTGGCACATGAATTTTAGGTTTGTTCTAGAATAATATTTTGTGATCGAAGCCACTGTCAAACTGTTATAAAATTATCCACAAAGCATAGGTATGGTATATTCTTATGTCATGTTTTCGGTGATGTGGAGTCCAGAAAATCAACATCCGCATAATATGCTCATACTCTGGTCACCCATTGAACTTGGCTGTCATCGCATCATGTTGCTAAATGCATGTAGATTATCTTCCAATTCCACCAAATTGTTTTCAATAAATTCACACGTTATAAAATCCCGTTTCGATACTAAACAAACTTTATTGGATTGCAATAAAACCCGATTCGACAAAAAAATAATATTTTCTTAATTTACAACGCCTGCAGTGGCTTACCCACCTGGAGGTGTATTTAAATACAATAACTTTAGTAATTAATATGCCAATGTTTTGCTTCCGAATGATTATTCCGTCTGGTTTGTTTGCCAGGCATGGAACCATTATTTTCCCTGGTGAAGCCACCGCGATGTACTAATAAAGACTAAAAAAGCTTATTTACTGCACGCGCTGGTCGCCCTTGGCCCACTGCGTCCTCCCTGAAAACTCGCCGCCATTTCGGTCATATCCACTCAGTCCAATCGGTGCAACATTATAATATTATCACCGACGTGAATTCACTTACTGAACTTTGATTTAAAGAGATTTTTTTAACGCAATCGACAAAATGTTTAATTTGATGATCGATCCACCTTTTCATAGCTCTTTATTATCGAGCTAACCTAACTTACTAACCCTGACCTTCGTGCGGGTCTTTTAAGGACGATTATTCACCTGAATTCTTTTACTTACAAATATTGCCTTGACAGTATGATGAGTAAAGTAAATCAAACCATTGCCTTTATTGTGGATCTTGACGCTGACGTGGATGAGTGAACCGGTACGGTCGACTAATTGCGCCTTATCAATGCTTTTACATAAAATATGAAGTCAATAAATTAATTTAGTTGACTGGACTAACAGCTGGACGCAGCTGTTGACGTACTAACGCTAACCATTTGTGGCGCTTTTCACAACCGTCGGACACCAGTTTAATGTTTATTTGTCTTTTCAGTGACATTAGCGTCTGTACGACGCTAATCCTTCAACATTTCAAACTAGTTTCAAAAGCTTCCATGAATATTGTCGATGGTTGTAAGTAAGCGTGTATCGCGGGTAGGTAGCGTCTCATGAATATGCATGTTTGGTCTATTCACCCGTCGGTCAGGAGTAATTGGCGTGCTTGTGGTGAGTGTGTACGGTGTACGTGTGGCTCGTCCTCTTGCCTCACCCGCTCGCACCGCTCACAGACCAGATCGTGCTGTGATCTAGATTCCATCACCAGTGATCGGCTGTCGATTTTCGCCAGGGTTGCCATTTGCCACAACTGTAACAATTAAATCTAGTACTTAGTATACAAAACCTTCGTTTAGGTTAAATCGTCTTATATTAGAGTTGATCTGGTGAAAATCTCTCTTATGTGAAAAGGAAGCCATTTACGATAGTTTTTCTCAAATGAACGTGTTTGGATAATTTTGTCTTACCTGTTTGATGACCCTACCCGCGTCGTAGAAAACATAGACTTTGGACAATAAGCCACTTTCACACTGTTATGTTTCGTAACATTATGTCTTCTTTGTTCTTGGTCGTCTCAGTAACTTTGCCGAATACACGTAGACCCCAAAATATTATACAAGATAATATGAAATCTGTTGTCCTTGCCACTCTCTGAATGAAGAAATAATATTCATATTGGTGAGTAGTTTTCATGTAGGGGTAAACTTTTCCACTTTCAAATCTCACAGTGACGGAAGATGTGAGTGAATATGTTGGTTTACGACTAAAAAAACTATTGTGTATATTCTTTTGTTAACCATCGTGTGATTAGATCAGTTTATGGATGTGATTGGGTTGCTAATACCAAAACAAACAATTATACGAAACGTTGACTCAAGAAGGAGAAACGCAACACGGATCTGCATAAATCAACATAAATTCATTAAATAGTTACGGCAATTGTATTGTGTCCAACTTTTCGATTGATTAATTTGAGGCACTGATAAGCCAAGTGGTTTGTAGAGCATCTATTGGCCTGTTTCCAACCACTTTCATCGACAAAAAATGATATCAAACTAAAACCTTTCGCTGTTAAATTAACATAGACGAGCCAATATTATGACGAGTATGCGTCATATGTCTTAAATACTGTTGTAATACATAAACCTAAACATTTTGTATTTTTTAACAAACGTATTTGTTAAAAATAAAGTGTTGGTTTATGTAACAGTAATACATAAACCAACAATAAAGGTTGACTTTTGCTAATGCCGCGAAAGTACATTTGTACATTTCACGTTTTCCTCCGTGCGGTTCGCACGAACTTCAACATACTCGTACATGGACACAACTATATCTAAAATGTAATATTCTGCTACATCTAAAATATCCTTAACTTTGCTGTCCATATTAATTTTATACTAAAATTGGCAATACGCAATACAAAAAATAGTGCGCGAACCGAATGACGTTCGACATTCCATCGTCATTTTTTCACTCTGTTGACACTTTTGATAACTAGTCCCCTAAGTTGATTGAGAACTGCGTTGGGAAGAGCGTAGTTATGCATTTGAGCAGTGTTGAGGCAAAATTTCCGCTCAACAGATGCTCAGTTAGATTGGAAATTTTCGCCTTTATGCAATTTCAATCCCGCTCAACTGCAGCGGTTATATGATAAATAATATAACTTGTAGAACTTCTCCCACTTTACTTTAGTTGATGTTTACACGCGCGACGTTGAGCCACTCGTCCGAGCTTCTTCTTTCCTAACTATCCTTTTAATGGGAACCGCTTCATATTGCTCTATATTTTACATCATAGAACTTTACTCAACTTTTTAATGAACACCCAATCCACTGACAATTAATGCATCCCGCAACTATTGCAATTATTTATTATTATGTTTCTATTATAGGGATGCTAGGGGAGATGATATGGATACTTGATATATTTATAGTCTACTGTTGTGTCGAATTAATCGTTAGTATACAAACGATCTCGTTTTGGATGTCATATAAAATACTGACATCAAATAATATCTGATCTTTACGGACATCAGTTTCTTGACTTGGATGAATCTCGACTCTATTATTTAAACAAGAATTAAGGGCGAGAGGGACGTCGGAGCGGAATTATTTATTATTTCGAAATATTGATAGTATTATTACGCAATACGATAAACATAATGTTTTTTAATAGAAAAATGTATATTAAATATTTTATAAATTTACATAGGCATAGCATTTACAAAATCTATTCAGAAATATTACTTTTTTTGACCGTCCTATTGTATGTTTTACAAAATATTTAAAATATGAATATGATTTTTAAAGTGGAGAAAAATATTTTTAATCCTTTCTCGTTACGTTTTTGTAAATAAACTTAAGGGTGAAGACTCAAATAAGGCGCTAAAAGTCACTTCGCAGTATGCTAACGTAAGCAATATAACACATTATTTATCTGCAAATTCTTAACAGAAAGTTACGATAGTGTCTAAGGTTTTCAGTGACGTAAATTCTTAAACTGTAATCTTTTACATTATATACGAAATATCTAGTGTAATTTTAAGTAAAACGCTCGACAGTGCCTTCGCCGTTATGCTAACTGCACCCATTACAAACATGTTTAATTAAAATCCTTCCACAATCTCAGAGGAAATAAGATTAAAAACCAAGGGCGTTTATTAAAAATAATTCAGTAAATCTAGATTTTCACTGTAATTCCCTCAAAGTTCGAGAATTTTTAAATTTAGTTCCGTCATACAAAAGTTGTATGAGAATTTCCGGCCCGCGCGATTCTTGATAAAACTATTTATTTCGCCGGAGTAAATCATTTGTGAGAAGTCCTTCAGAGCGAGCGGACGTCCTTTTGAAATTCGATATTGCTGTCTATTTTATAACGAATAGCTGGGGAGACTGCGACCGGAAAGTAGAAATTACGTATTTTGGATATTTTTTTGTAATCACATTTCTTTGCAACGTTCTTCAAGATGGTCCAAAAAGTGATTAATTTACCATACGGCACAATGTAAAAGACCGGCGCACTGGAAAAAATAGACGGACTGGTACAGATCTCCAAGGTTATGTGTGTCAAAAGCGAAACTTAGGAATGAACGAATTATTTTTAAAATATATAATTTACAATCGTGACGCCCCGACTGCATAATAATAATAATAATAATTGGATTACTTCTATAGCGCCGTTTTCGCGAGAAAATCACCTCAAAGGCGCTTTACAATTAATTAAATAACATATACAACCAATACCTTACAGTTAAACTTTATTACTAATGGCTTATAAGTAAGACTTATGGCTAGGGACTAACTACTGAGACTTATAATTAGTGACTTACATCTATGGCTTATAGGTAGTCACTTACCAACTAAAAGTTATAGCTAGTGACAATTTAAACTTAAGTAGGCATAACTAGAATAAAAACCTAACACATATATAAACCTAGTACCTATTTAAAACTAATACATATCTATGACCAAGTGCATATTGTGTATACAATACTGCAAAATGACCGTACAACTATGGCTTAAAACTAGAGTCTTACAACTAACATACCTATTTATAATAATATAAATACATGTATGATTATTGCTCGTGCTGTCAGTGGTAAAGCACACAAAAGTGTAATAATTTTTATTGAAATTAAGAAGGTAGTCTGGGCGGTAGAAGGTAAATAGGAATATAAGTAATTCTCTTGAACTGAGTACTCGAAAACACCATTAGACCAATGGGTTCGTTATTCTGGTTGCGATAATTTAAAAAGACGAGTCTTTAGTTTTGTTCTGAATTCAGTAGAGCTGTCGATTTTTCTCAAATATGAAGGGAGTTTGTTCCAAGCTGTTGGGCCTGCCACCGCAAAAGCTCGGTCTCCGAAATTGGTATTGGGATTGCGTTTAGGTACTGAGAGTCTTCCTATGGCCGTTGAAGACGCTGATCGAAGAGATGATTGCCTAGTGTTGACATCGTTTGGAGTGCATAGTTCCGCCAAGTAGGGTGGTGCCATGTCGTGTATCGCCTTAAAGACCATCCAGCATAGTTTAAACTGGATCCTCTCAGGACAAAGCCAATGAAGGTTCCGCAGATGTTGAGATATGTGGGAGTATTTGGAAACGCCGGTTATCAGCCTTGCTGCAGCATTGAAAACTGACTGAAGTCTGTCAGTATATATTTTGGGGAGACTTGCGTATATGCCGTTGCAGTAATCAAGTCGAGAAACAACGTAAGAATTTACCAGCATCTTTGCGCCATTAGCTGGAATATTTCTCCGTATTGATTTGATTTGGCGCAGGTGAAAGAAACCTGCGCTTACTGTCTTGTTAATCTGGGATTTGAGTGATAGATCTGCATCTAGATGCACACCTAGAAGTTTAACGCCTGTTTTAGGGATGATGTTACAGCCCGAAGTAGTGAGAGGAGATTTATCTAACATTGATTGGCGCTTTTTTGTTGCTGTCCAAAGAAATTCTGTTTTGGATGGATTTAATCTTAATTTGTTCGAAGACATCCATTTTGTAATGGCGGCAATGCATTTGACAGTAATTTCCTTTAATTTGTCTTTCTCATTCGGTGCACAATAGAAGTAGATTTGCTGATCGTCAGCATAGCAATGGGAAAGAAGTCCGAATGATTCTATTATTTTGGTAACATCGTTCATGAACAAAATAAAAAGTAGGGTGGTCCCAGCACTGAACCCTGGGGGATTCCAGAAGTAAGGGTTACGAAGGGAGAGTTTTTACCACTCACTTGTACAGATTGGGTTCGGCCACAGAGGTAGGATTTAATCCACTGAATGATTTCGCCACCCAGTCCAAAAGTCTTTTCCAGTCTGTCGATCAATATATTATGATCGATGGTGTCAAATGCTGCACTCAAATCTAATAATGATAGCAAAGCTAGCTTACCTGACTCGTTTGCAAGCATCAAATCTAACAACACACGCAATAATCCAGTCTCTGTAGAATGGTGCTTCCTATACGCTGACTGGTATTTTGAAAGCAGTTCATTTTTCGCCAGATGGGCGGTAATCTGCCTGATCACAATTTTTTCAAGGACTTTTGAAATAAATGGAAGATTTGACACGGGGCGATAATTACTCAAATCTTCAGCATCTAGTTGTGGCTTTTTTAGAATCGGTGAAACAAGGGCCTCTTTGAGCAGTAGTGGCACCTCGCCTAAGTCGAAAGTTTTATTGTAGAGGAACACTAGGAAGGGCACAACATGTTTAAGACATTTTTTGAGGAGCCACGTTGGAATCGGATCTAATCCACATTACATATATAAGTATGCCGATCTGTGCCTAACAAAATCCGTAGTTTTAGCGGCTATCTTGAATTTATAGATATTCACACCGATTTGGTTCGAAAACGGCCTAAGTCATGTTAGGGGGGTGCTGAACTCAAATTTAATGTCAAAATGCGTAATTTAGATGGGTTTTTTTTTTACAGTTCTCCACCGATTTCGTTCAAAATCGGAATTAGAGTGTTTAGGGGTGAACTAAACTCGAATCTAATATCAAAATATATGCCAATTTAATTTCATCAGTTCTCTACCGTTTTCGTTGAAAATCGAGATTTGGGGGTTAGAAGGTGCATTGAACTCGAATCTAACGTCAAAACTTATAATAAATACTAGTAATGATCACAAAGAAAAAAATTGCTTTATTTAGAACAGCTATTTCTCGGATGCTGTTAGGTTCCCGGAGATCGATTTGGTTTTAAATTCTTGAATATTAATTCACTTTGATTGTGGTCCTTCACGATCAAAATTGAAAAAAACCATAATAATAACATAGATTTTTTTTCATTATTTAGAACAGCTATATTTCGGACGATATTAGATCCTCAGACACCAATTTGGTTTCAAATTATCGCATGTTTAGTCTTCTTTCAAAAAGTATTAACTAACATTTGCCGAAAAATTACTCCTTCGCTGTTAATTGACTAAAACTCTAAAAAGAATATCAGAAAATGAAAACATAGAATATTTTTTTCGTGATTTAGTACAACTGTATATCGGACGATATGAGGTCCTTAGAGACCGATTTGGTTTCAAATTATAGCATGTTTAGTCTACTATAAAAAAAATTATTTACCTTCGTCGAAAAATTACTCCTTCGCTGTCAAAATTGACTAATTCACTAAAAAAATAGTGAAGAAAGACAACATAATTGATTTTTTCGTCATTTAGAACAGCAGTATCTCGGACTATATTAGATCCTCAGACACCTACTTGGTTTCAAATTATAGCATGTTTGGTTTACTGTAAAAAAGTGTTGATTAACCTTTGTCGAAAAATTACTCCTTCGCTGTCAAAATTGACTAAATCACTAAAAAATAGCGAAGAATGACAACTTACGAAAAATTTGCATAATTTAGAACCTCTGTATCTCGGACACTATTAAGAAACGTATTTGATTTCAAATTATAGCATATTTATTCTACTTTCTTTTGGGGGGACAATGGAAAGATAGGGCACTTTTGTGAAAATACTCCCTGTTATAGGTATTATTAACCTACAAAATTTCAGTTTTCTTATTGCCTCCATTTACTGGACTACTGGTGAATTGTATTCAAGCTTATTGTGTGCGTCTGGAGTGGGTTATAAATCATTTTTATCTACCTATGTTTTATGTTTACTGCTGTTTAGTATACAATAGTAAAGGGCGTTTCTAAATCCCAAAAATTATCGAAAGACTAGTAATTCTTATTCCCGTTTAATAAACGGGATCTAATTCACATCCTCCATCTTGGTTCCCAATTCAAATGTAATAGTAGGATTACTTAACCATTAATAAAAACCAAAGCCATTGATAGAACAGCCATATAAAAAAGCATCCAATTCATTTCAACCTCCTTGAATCCCCTAGTGGACAATCGAAAATCGGATTCCTTGATTCAAAATCCATGAAAATAATTCCCTGTGTCGAAAAACTGTGCTTATAAGTATTTCTGAGCAGTTGGTCCACGTTACCCATTTCTATAATATTTCCGAAGCAAAAATAAAAGATTATGCTGTGAAGAAATAAATACGCAAATAGTAACAAAACAAATCTTTTCTAAAAGGGATGCACTTTGTATGGGTACTGACAATAATTAATATATTATATATAAATTGAAAAAAACATATTCTCATTAGTTACCCTATCCTATTACCAACAGATCGTCTTGCTTTACTTTGCAGTAAGCTGCAAAAAGAATCCTCCCTCTTCCGACTGCTAAGTTAAGTCTGTCAAGCTTCTATTCATTTATTTTTATACAACGAATAAACAAAAAAAATGTCGAGCAAATGTTTTTGTTTCGTATTCCATCAATATGCCGAACATTTTTTTCCAATCCGGCGTGGTCTACATTATCCCCATTTCCCCAATCCCGCTGCTGGCTCGCGGTGGTCCATGTTTTGAGTTTGCAGACTAAAATTCCTTACGGCGGTGAATACGCGGTTTTATACTGGACCCTTAACCAAAAATTTATATTCTGCATTAAAATAAAAAAAAATAAAACATTTAAGTTACGTAGTGTTTATGAAAAAAATAACTACACACTGTTATTTTTTTAAATTTATTTATGACATGTTAAAGACAAACCTTCACGGCATTTTTAAGGATATTCAACTTTTTAAATGTTTTTGTAAAACATGCGTAGAACGGTCAGAAATGTGTAATATTTCTGTTTTTATTTTGATAAATGCTAAAAGCCCCATGCAAATTAAAAAAAAAACGTAATAAATATTTTTCTCTTTTAAAACACCATGTTTATCGTATTGCACAATAATATACCATTATTTTGAATTTATAAATAACAACACTCCGACGTCCCTCTCCCCGTTAATGCGAAAAGCTTTTTTATGTGTTTTAAAATACATTGCAACATTCGAAACTATTCTCGAGTATGTTCATCGGTAGGTACTCTGTACAAAAAAAAAAAAAATGTGTTAAAGCTCCAAATTAAAACCATGTAATATTTTTCCTTTACTCATTTTCAATAAATATTCATCGAATCAATACGAGTACCGAAGCGTCGTAATAAAATGTTATCAATTACGAATTAACATAATTTGTTTTCTTTTCGTTGCGTTGTGTTTGTTCGTCTTATTTCAAAGAGATTTATCAATTGACCAAGGAACCCTTACAAATTCTTCGAAGTTGATGAAAAATTCGAGGGAATAAAAAATTACGCCCTCTCGCTTTTACTCTCGCGCGGTACTTATACATAGCCATTAAAATTGAGTGTGATTTTTGTTTGTACCTACGTTTATTATTTTGTAAAATTTAACATTAAACATTTTTCGATTGGTGGAGTAACGGGCACCCTCTCTTGGCCTATTTATAAACCGATCGTTTGACTTGTTTAGTATTTCATTATCACAATCTTCATCAAAATGCGTTAATAAAGTCTATATACTATATATATATATAGATATGTAAGTTTGTTTCTTTGTTTCGATGTTCTCGAAAATCACTGGACCGGTTTCGCTGAAAACATCACAGTTTGTTCTTATTAGTGCCGGGGAGGTTTAGAAACTAGTTTGAACGAAATCCAATATGTAAAACTATCGCTATAACCTTTTAAAATTACTATGAAAAACATTGAACCCGCCATGTTTTATTTAGGTTAGCCCATAGATATAACACTGCTTAGCTACAGATTGCATATTCAAAAGAAGAAGATTTTTTGGTAGATTATTTTCAAGATGTAAAACACAAGTAGAGATACCTACACAAGAACTCTATTTTTTAAATATGTTTTGAAAAAATAAACGTACGGAATGAAATTTTTTTTTTTAAATAGTTTCTTTGTTTAGAGATAGTTACTTTCGCTGTCAAATCAATTATGGCACCCTAATGACAAGCGCGAATTCACAACATCATAACTTTATATAAACCCGAGCAAGGCCGTGTACACATCAGCTAGTGGTTTATAAATATAGTGAATAATGAAACTTTTATATGGATTTATTAAAGCTTCATTTTAATCTCTATCAAACACTGTAAAATAAGTTATAACAAGTATTCAATTTATGAAACACATTTTAGTATGCAAGAAAACCAGCTTGTACATACACATGCAAATGTAAAACTTGCGAATGGTGAGCTCTGACCTCGTGAAATTTTCACAGCAACTAATGTCAGCTTAAAAATAATACAATAATAATTTCTATAATTCAAATTGTGTTTTAATATCGGACGAAGTCTGGTAATAACTAAAGCTTTTCTAAATTATTTATTTTATTCCTATATACGGCACGAATGTACTTTTATATGAATACCGCACAAGAGTCCCAACTGCTTCCTACCGTATGGAGCCAGTGAGACTAGCATTCTCAATTGGGAAATGTTGTGAGGCTGAAGGTATATTGGGGAGGTGAAGGATAAGGGGAAGAGGGAGGTGGGAATATACCTGGCTATTCAGATCTGGTCACCGAACACGGCTAAAATCCATTTCAAGCAATGTTTCATTTCTGAATGGTGGTCTTTCACCAGGGCGATACTGAGAGTATCTTCCACTCTGGAACGTGCGCAAATATACTATATATTATTTTTAAATTAATTAAAATTTACTTGTACACGCCGGGATTTGACCCGCGACCTTCGGATTCGTAGTCGAGAGCCTTACCCCTCGACCATGGAGGCCGTCGAAAAAGGAGTAATCCTGTTCCGGTGCGACCGGTACACTAGGAGGCACTGTTTTGTTAGAACTCTGAACACGTGCTCTAAGGATGGGAAGAAGGTTGGAGTTTAATCGACCGGTAGTCTTGAACCAACATTTTTTTACTATAATAGTTTTCAAATAAAAAATGTTTCAATTAAAGCACCATTAAATGAAGAACACCGCCATCGATTTTCACTTATTGTCCGCGGCGCTAGCGGCTAGGTGGGGTCGCGTGATCACACTTTTCATACCCCGCCGCCCGCCACGGGGAGTGAAACATCGCCTCGGAAATCTGAGGTGTAAGGTGGTTAATCATTTTAAAGGCTTTATTATCTCTGTAAAAGAGATCATAAAACAAGCTTGATTTATTAAAATATTACACTGAACTACACTTGATTATAATTGATGGTAAAACCTTTTTGTTGTATTTTTGGCATTAACCATGTTACAATTTCTAGACATTTTCTTTTCGAAGAGTTTTAATTCACAATGTAAATTTGTTATTTAATATTAATAATTTGCTACCGGTTTCGACACTTCCGTGTTATTCACCAACCTTCTTAAAACGAACTTAAATTACAATTACAGACGTAATAATATATTGTTAGGTGAAGGTTTGGTTTGGTAGGGGGGGGGAATTATAGTGAATTATTGAAATTAAGTAACAAATCTCACCCCCACAACTAAACCGTCACAAGTCAAACTGAGAAAATGATGTTTGAAATTTTGCTTCTTCACTAGGACTTGAACATGAACCAAGATGTTGATGTTTTTACAATTTGCAAGTATGAATAATAATGTTATCTAGTGTTTAGAGCTCTAAATAACTGTACGCTGCGAAAGTTTAACAGAATGAGTGCGTGTAAAAATACTTCAATATCCCATTGTGACCGTTTAGATGTGGGACCGTGAATTAAAACTCTTCAAAAACTAAATATCATATTATTCCTAGTAATCCAAGTATCTACGATAATAAAATTTACAAATTATGTCAATTTAAAGGACACATTTTACTTCCACTGTTAAATTTAGTTTAAAACGATACTATGTCAAATCTCGACGTTAATGTTTTAAGGTCTATTCATCTACCAGTACCGACCCAAAAACATTCATTGCTTACATTATCTTATATACACGCATATAATATACGCACGGGCCAGCACCGGCCGATATTGTCGGTTAAAATAATTCTACTGGTGATGTAGTATGAACTCATCGCCGTTAGCACCAACATCTTGGTTTCACCATCAGTTGGCGTCAGACGCAAATATTGCTTATTAATAAAAAATATTATTGAAAAATAATAATATATTTATAAAATCCCGCGCAAAGCACTGCCATCTGCTGGAGTTCAGTAAAAGCTTCCTCGAGTGACAACGCCACTCAGCCGATGGTTCAACCACCGACTGTCTTGCATTCCTAAACATACAATGTTTCGAGTAGTCCGAAATTTTTTCTAACGTGTGATATCTCTCAACTTAACATGAATACTTATGTAAGCAATAAAACAGAATTGTAGAAATAGTATTATTTTATAATATTTGAGTAATATTTGAACGTCTGTGAACTAAAAGAAATTAATGGAGTCCACGCAAATGTTTACCCTACTGCAGTGTAAAACGTATGATACAGTCGACCAAATTGGAATGATTTGAAAAATACAGTATTTAGTCCACGCCGGGTGGAGTAAATGCTGTTCAAGCTGTAAACTACCCTACTGCAGTGTGTTAGAACGCCAGTAAAAATGGAACGATTTTAATTACAGCAGATCGTCAGAAATTAAGTAAGATTATTCTGTTCGTATTTGGCATGGCAGTCGTCATTAGACCTCAATCGCTCACCGTGCCCCTGGCGTTTGGGGCAGTTCCCCAACCAATACATATGTTTTTTATCAGTCAAAAGCGTAAAATAAAACATTTGTGACCATAATAATATTTCGGGCCTTGACATTAACGTTTACCTATTGCTTGAAACTTGCTCGCATTTGTCTAAGTCATGCGTCGCACTCCTCTCTGAGTCAGGACGGAGCTATTAAAATCCCATGTAATAATAATAATAATTGGATGATTTGTATAGCGCCGTTTTTGTCCAAAATCACCTCAAGGGCGCCGTGTGGGTAGTTTTCTTTCAAGTTTTCCTAAAAACGTTAATCGCAAAGCTAGGTTTATTTATTCGATATATTTTTTAAAATTTTATTATATTTTCAGAGCTATAAGGGGTTAGATTTAAGCGTATTTAGTAAGTAATGTTAAAACATTAAAAAATGCGAAACCCCCCACCAAATGACGTATTCATGACACTAGATTGAATCAATATCATATACAAAACTTTCCTTGCTATAAAACCACTTTCGGATAAAGAAACAACATCTATCTTGCAACAAAACTCCACAAAATCCTCCCCCTAGATATAGTTTAATAAGTATAAGTCAAGAATTAATGTTTGACTGAAAGGGGTCAATGAAACAACCTTAAAAATAGAACACAAAAACGACATGGAAGACGCACCCAATTAGGATTAGACGTCAAAGTAAATAACCCTAGTCCGCTTCAGCACAGGACCCCCTAGTGGTGAGGTGAGAAAGTCTAATAAAAATCACTAAAAGATCAAATAGTTTAATTAATACAAAATTAATATGCCATTTTATAGTTTAAACTGTTATTCCGTAAACGTTTTTTTACTTGGACCATATTTTGTATTTTCATATGGTTATTTATAGTCAACAATAATTATAAAAAAAATTACTAATTGAGACCTAATAGTATAAACAGTTTACTACGAAGTACCGGCTATATTAGAGTAGCACCACCAATACAGTTTTCTTTCCGAACTTATAAGTCGACTTAATAACAACAATCCACCGAAAGCGATAAAGGTCGTATCGTTGAATGAATAGCGAACCCAACATTTTCCATTCCTGATAAAACTGACGGCCGATAGATATTCCACAAAAGCAGCAGTCGGACCGCCAAACAAACATACAAATCTAAGTACTGGGCTTGCTTGCTATGCAGGTTGGTTGGTTGGGTGGATGGTTGCGCATTGGGGCGGCCTTGGGGGTTCAACGCCCTCGACCTCGCAAGGGCGGACCGACGACCCGCGTTCCCACCCTCCTTCACCTCCCACAACCCCTGCTCCTCGATTACACGTATATGCTGTAGCGAAACTCGGCAACGAGCTCAGCGACAAATTTAATTTATTTATGTATTCGGTATTCGCTAAATGTGTTTTCTTCGTTCTTCTCCCGCTTTATATTAATATATTTTTTACTTGTTATGCTTTTGAATTATTATTTTTATATCATCCGTTCTTATGCTCACTTTTGTAAATTTTATGTGCCGGAGGTTTTCATCCGTTTAAATGGAATTTATTATCTGAGTGGGAAATTAGAAAAGTTCAAATGACCTCCAACATTTAGTAACTTGAGCGGTTCACAGTGGAACATATTTATGATAAGGGAAATGTTTTTAAAACCACGTCTACATTGCTAATAATTTTACTTACATCGTATTTTTATATAATATTTTTAATAAATTTTGTGAAACTTGTTTTTTAATAAAATCTTCATTTGACAATTACATTAAAATTTTACATAGTTCTACAGACTCAGGTGAAATTTTCAAAACACTTGACGTCATGACGGTAAGACAAGTATATGCCAAATCTGTATTACTACACCTCTTCTAACACAAACTTCACATTCCAATGCAACCTAACTTAAAACCGCAATAAAAACCAGATCCTCAACAAATAAAACCCTGAATATCCCGATAACACACCTCACGGGCAAAAACACTTTAAGTACTTCGCAAACAAACTTTATAAGTGCATGCCCAGCACTCTGAAACAATTACTAGCTATAAATATAATATCTACGATTAATCTCAAAAAATATGTCACAGCCTGGATTAAAAAAACAACTTTATTACACATAAAATATTATACTTTGATAGTCCCCTCTCGCTTTTTTTTTAAATTTCATTCCTAATATCGTTTGTTGAAAATTTCTATAATTACATGTTTATTATTTTTTAAAGGGTTTATGTAAATCAAAATATCTCCTAATTGATTTTTGATTACTGTAACCAAAGAATAAAAAAAAAAAGTATTTTTCTTCAAATTCTATACATAATTCACATTTATATACCAAAACTAAAATATGAATACAAAACTAACCAATATACATCAATACTTGCACCACATTAAACACACCCACGTGAACACCTCAGCACAGGTTCTCACATAACATTCCCTAATTTCTAGCAGTGATTTGCAAACATGTATGGACCTTTTACCAAAAGACTACATTGGCCTTTTAAAATGTTCTCATGACTCTGGATTAATTATAAATACAAAAAAAACTAAATTGATGCACATATGATCCTCCAATGCAAAGGTACCATATATATTACATCTGAAATAAAAATACATACTTCAGATTGTTTACACGATGGCATTCCTGCAGTGTGTACTTCTGAAAATCCTTACCTTGTGAAGCATGTTTACTTAGGTGTCATTATTGATTGTTTTTCAGTGGGCTTTGCAAATAAATAAGGTTAGTGTACGACTAAGATCAATTGTTAGTAGATTATTTAAATTTAAATTCTTTGTTCCAATCTGTACACTTCGAATAATTTATTTATCATTAGTGAAATCTGTTACGGGTATGGAATTACAGCCTGGGGACTTTCCTGTAAAACAAACATCATCATCGGTTAAATTATTAGCTCATAAAAATTTATACGAACAGGTATAATATTCCATACAAATTCTTTCAGTTAGATCAATTCTGTGGTACAAAATTATATTTCAGCACATTAATAATCCTATATATAATACAAATAGACTAGAGCACACTTACAATACTCGTCTCAATTTTAATGAAGGATTAATGGTGCCTAAGCATACAAACAAATATGGACAAAGAACTTTAGATCACATGATTCCTAGCTGTTCAAATATGTTTCTCGCTGAAATAAGAAAAAAACTATATAAAAACTAAACAGTTGATAAATATATTGAAAACTTGGCTAGCTGAAAAAGGCTCTTTGTATTAGATAATAAGGAAATATTATTTTATGTATGCTTTGTTGTTATCGTTTGTTTTTTTTGTCGAAATATTTTTTTAGTAAGATTCTTGCTTAATGCTTCAAGTTTATTACACATTTTTTGTGTGTTTATTTTTATATTTTGTTACCTTAACTGTAAATTTTAAGTTTTTAATAGCTAGCTCCTGCTAGACAAACTACAAAAAAGTAGTTTATCGGAACTTTTTGTATTGTTTTTTTGTTGTAAAATGTAAATAAAAA
Source organism: Halesus radiatus (assembly GCA_022606495.2). NCBI lineage: Eukaryota > Metazoa > Arthropoda > Insecta > Trichoptera > Limnephilidae > Halesus > Halesus radiatus. Next base: position 209,217 of record JAHDVE020000703.1, read on the forward strand.
AATCACAGTATCACATCCTCAAACCTACAATACACTTTACACTCCACATTATAAAACACCATACAAAGCACCTTTTTTATACTTTTGTAAAATGGCACTGCGCAATGAAAAATTAAAAAAGGATTGACTAGTACTGAGATAATAAAAATAATTCTTTTGCAAACCAGGTGGTAAAACTAGTACATAAATAAACTTTACAAATATAATTATTAGTGTGCCATCTACTAGTATTCGTAATAGTAATATCTACTATTCTATTGTAGGTCATAGAACAAACCCTGACAAAATCTTCCTAAAACCCTACTACAAACCGTCTAGCACCCAACCTTAGCACCACAGGCCACACCTGCTGAATGGGGTAGATAGACAAAAGGGGTTGGCACAGGTGTAACCGATAATGGTCATTTTGCAAACAATATAAAATATTTTATGTTTTGCGACATTGGGACAACGATGGTGTTTTGGTAGTTCCGTATAATATACTCGTACATCGAATTCAGTCGAATGAAGGCTCATTCGTAGAGATCCCATGGCGGTGAACTCCAGCTAACAGAAACACATGTTTCCATGGATCGGTGATCAATATGCATGCTAACTAGGTCATAATTTCATACGAGCGCATGCATTGCCTCGTTCTGATAAACAATATCTTTATTGGCAATATATGAACACAAAACAATACATGATGTTGTGATTCGCCTTTCCTATGACTTTCAATATTTACGGCACAGGTTAGGAAAACAATCAAATAAAAAAGTCTATTCTGTACTGTTTATGATTGAATGAGAACGATTTTATAAAAAAAATTATAACAATATATTTATCGGACTCATTGGCCCGACTTAAGTTCGCAAGATATGACTGTAAATTTGAGATGGTAATAAAATCGTTGTTTCCCCGTCTTCCTTATTTTCTGGCAAAGAACTAGTGTATTTTTATTGGAATGAATATACTCGTATACGTACAAAATCAAACATTAGATTTTTTAATTTTGATAAGTTACTTCTTATAGGAGTTAGAACCCTCCAAAATCGTTAAAATTGCCTTGTTTGAATGCCATAAACAGACGTTCAGTATACACACTAGACGATGCATTTTTATAGAAGCAAAACGTACAGACATAGAATATTCTCTTGCAGTAAGCAAAAAATCTTAAAAATCGGTCCAGTTTTGGAGAAGAATTACGATTCGTTTATCCTTAAAGGAAATATAATTAAATAGAAAAAAAATTATAACCATAATTTTATTGAATAAAATTAAATCTATTATTGCAAAAAAATATTATTCGTATGTATTTCATATTGGTTTTATTTATTTTATATTTAGTTTCAATACGTTTTTTTGCACAAGAATATAAGATTGAAACATAATTCATAATATTTTTCTTAGTTCTCACCCTCATTGGGGGTTCCTGTGCTGAGTTTACTAGGTTTTGATTTAAAGCTCCTACGTACAACGTTGTTTTTTTAAATATCTGCTTCCCCTCCTTTGATTTCTTTAAGCCAGGTTTTGATTTGTTTTTTTGTTTGAACAATTCATTTGCATTATCATAAATACTGATTGTGGAAATAAATACGATGTGAATGTGAATCGATAAAAGCTAAGGACAGATTGGAATGAACACAGAACGCCGCATTCCCTGACGGTTCCCACACCAATCACGTGTATTCATAATCATGCCCGTTGATAATACTTATCACGTTTACTGTTGCTTACAGTATATCATTACAGATAGCGGCAACACTGACTAAGTCAACGAGCAATACCGTCGCATCGCTAATAGTTGCTAGTTAGTTTAGTTCGTAACGGGCCTATAGCTATAGCTATTGCAGAGCGGGTAGCGGCTCCCGATAGCAGTACGAGCGTTGCATTGGTTCGTCGCTTCGTTGTGACCTGCCTCAACGCGGCCGCGTGAAGTGTGTCCCGCGTTCATTATCACATCGGCTGCAGACTTTGATGCTATTTACATTCCGACGTTCATTTTTCGTTTATTATTATTATCATCACTGAAACTGTTTGTTTGCGTACCGCGATTCTCGCTGAAACGTGCTGGCGTTCTGCACACACGTGCGTAGCAGCTGGTGGGAATTTGCCACTTACCGCACTTTAAATGTATTATTCAACGTGATGAATCTTTTATTATTATATCATTTTCTATCCAATTCTGCTTGTAGTAAAGAGGATGGTATTATTCTAATATAATATGTATAATGATTTTCTAACACCTTTGACTTTCCTACTGGAATAGTTGAATTTATATCCCCAGTTTATTCCACCCATAGAGCAGTGGCGGCTCGTGACTTTTGAGTGAACTATAGTGCTAAATACGACGTTATTGATGTTGTTGAAGCTGAAAATGATTTTTATTTTTTTTTAAATTTTGAATAACGTCGTATTTTTCAATCATATCACTCTAGTTCACTCAAAAGTCACGAGCCGCCACTGCCATAGAGCATGGCTAAATGTAGGGCTTTGGGGCGGAATACATAGCCGTGAGGCAATTGTTTTTTCCCAGAGCTTTTTTTTAGCTAACTAACTAACTAACCATCACGCCCTTTCCCCGCAGGGGTAGGCAGAGAGGACGGACCGCCAAACGACTCGATCTTGGCATACACTTCTTGCTTCATTTACTCTTATGTTATTCTGACATGGCCCGATTTAAAATCAATTTTAAAAAAATAATTTGTTTAAAAACAAAAAGTACGAAAGCGGGACGAATCCATTATTTTTTATTAAGTGAACCAAAAATACAAACAACCGGCTTTCGCTTGGCTCAAGGCTTTATCAGTGTAAACTTTTAATTTGATAAGCTGTATACTGCCCTGAAGAAGCTAAGGGAAGCTATTTAATAAGGGAAATACATTAGTGGTTTAAACGAAGTGTTTGTTTCATTTAATAATAATTTCAAGCTGTTAAATTACGCAAGGAAGCAACAATCTATTTAGGATCTTTTTACTATGTCTCACCGGAATTAAGCAGTTAATCAAGAAGTCTTTAACCCTAAGGAAAAACGTAAGGAATCTTCATTAAAAAGAACGGGAATAGGGCCCCTGGTTACCCAATCGTCACGCTATTATGTCACAGAATATTCCGAGTTTGGTTGTTTTATATTTTTGTACCTTTTGAAATCACGGATCGGAGCGGGAGTATTTATATTGTTGTCCTATTTGTAAGGTTTTACCTTCATTTTCTCATTGGTGTGGTATTGGTACTACTTCGCTTGATATCTTTTACCCTTTAAATTAATTTTCTCTCGGAACCTCACCAATTTATTATTTGCGCCCCTTGAACTACAGGCGCTATCTAAATGTCAATGAAGCCTTCACTTCGTGTTTCGTTCATTCTGGTCTCTCAAACAAACCTTGGTAGTTGTATTTAAAGGTATTTGCGGGAATCATTTCATCCGTTAAATATTCCGTGCTCCGTGGTAGATGGTAATCAGCGAGGCTAGACCATTTTGCACAACTTTTTTTTGTTTTGTTTATCAAAAAAGCGTTATTTTTTGTAGGTACTCCTTATTTTGAAATCCCCGAGCCCCCCGAGGTTATCCGAAATATCTCAATTTTGTTTGACGTAGTTTTTAGTTTCTTCGCTTGGTCGGTGTTTAATCCGTGGTATAACTAAAGCGGTCTTCAAAATGTTTTTTCAATCGACGTTTGATCGAGAGTTACTGCTGCTTGTCGGTCAAATGTGGAACAGAACTTCAAAATTTCGAACCTCCAAAATTGGATTGAGTCGTGAATTTTTGATTAACCCTTGACTTGACTGGAACTTTTGACTTTTTTCGCGTATTTAGGTTCATTTGGATGTCAATAAAAAGGGTAAAAAAAAATATTGTTAATCAACGTGATTTATTCAAAGAATTGAGGTGGTTATTATAAAGTAAAATGTGAAAAATAAAATTAGTGTTTTATAATAATTAAAAACAATAAGAAACCTGTGACTTATCTATGGACATATTTTTTATGGAAGTCGTGGAAGCAGTTTCGCAGTTCTGAAAGACATAATCCAACTTAGCAAGTGGGGCATTCCCATTTTGTACGGCGTGGAACTGCGCGGGTACTGCATTTAGCACATGTGCGAACATTTGCTCTTACTGGCAAACGTTCTGCCCTTGTTTCTTTCGTCACAAAGGGTTTATATCGGGGTAGTTGACCTGTTCCTATCAAACTTCTACTATTGATATTCTGAATTGCTTATGTAACATTTTTTTCATCTAACAGTTTCCCATGAATTATATAGGAATTAACAACGGAGACATCAACGAAATGGAAGAGTATACGGTGCCACCACTTCTTGCTCTTCCTAGGAATTTCATAATAAGATTTGAGCTGATCTGCTTTATCCACATAGCCTATATGAATATTGTACTGTTTGACAACTTCGGGATATGTATATGTAATGGTCAAATTCGAATCTTTATTTTTTCTCACCACAATGCCAACTGTTGGAAGGATCTAAAAAGTTTGAAATCAATACAGAGCTTCGCTTATCCATTAATTTTGTGACAGAAATGTTATCACTCATTGCATAATCCCAATCGCCCTTTTCATGTTTGGTGACATCTTAATTGTCTGGATTTGGTCCATCTTCACTCAATTCGTCAACTTCAGATTCGGGATCAGATGGCAAATCTATGATATATGAATTTATGTCAAAATCAATCAGCCTTTCATCTGGAAGAACATCAAACTAACTTTTTTTTAGCAAAATGCAGTAACAAATAAACGAAATTTAGGGTCGCTGTCAACTTTCTCTAGTGGAGATGTGGTACCTTTCAAGTAACACATGAACAATTCAACTCAAGGCTGGTAATTTACGTATTTTCATATAATTCTCAAAATAATCACAAAAGAATATTGTATGTAAATGGAAAATTAGATTCTTACCTTAATATTTGCACAGAAAAGAGGTTTTTTGTTGTAAAGATTACGTCCAACGTCCATATCTCTAACTGAATAACAAAAATGTAGGTAAACATGATGCTATTCAAATTTTGAATAAAATTTTTGGCAGCGACCGATAGATAGAAGTATTAGTTACTTCTCTCAATATGTGTTATTTTAAAAAGGACACTGCTCTACGAGGAAATAATTATTTTATAGGTGTGCTCACGGGGATGCCGCAGTTCCCCTAAGGGTTAAGGCCAGTCGCACACCTTTGACTTGTGTTGCGGTGACGGTTGGGGGACTATTTCAATATCCATGCAAAAGCCGCCCTAACGTGTGGCCCACCTCCTGGATTTTGATACAGCGACGCAACTGGGCTAAATTTCCACAGCTTCAGCCGTACCGTACCACGGGTGAAACAACCGGCCCAAGTCGATTGGAACGATCACTTAATTCGCTATATTCACCTTATTAGTTCGCCGTTCCACTTGCTTACGTCCTTTTGGATGGACAATTTTCCATTTGTCGAAAGTTTACCGGCTAGTTTATCATCGGCGCGCTGCAGACATACCGGCGACTGATATGATACGCCGGGCAGTGAGAGCACAGAAAACACCGCGGCGCCGAGCCACGTAGCGGCGCGGCGCGGCGCGTCGAGGGTATTCGTTAGATAAATACTTTTTACCTATACCTCTTATTATGTACATCGTACACACCGCACCGCACGCCACCGAGATTTTGGCTAGAGATTTACAAGGAGCATGCGTCAACGTCTGAGATTTTGAACATCGATTTTTGCTCTATACAAAAGGTACTCACGTTTACTTTATTTGACCGTGGGACAACCGCAAAACTACGCTACAAGAAAGGTGTACAATTTTATTACTTTTTGTTTTGTGCTTGATATCTTAGATTAAATCAGTGGAACTCCTGTTTTATGTAGATTGTCCGGAGCCAGGATGAATAAGGCAACCCAACCCTATTTGGAAAAGTCCTTAGGCGGAAGAAATCTGAAAATAATATTAACAACTTTAGAACGAAACATGAAACCGACAAGACAAAGAAAAATACTGTATATTACAATGACTTTTATATTTAATAAGTTACTCCAAATGAAATAGAAAATTCCTTTTGTTCAGGCTTAAGAGGAACGGCTGCGCGGTCTGTTTCATACAAAACTTAATTTTGGATTTGAGGCCAAAATACCCACCTAAACCTAATGACCTTTTTTCATGAAAAGTTATAGTAAATATCTAGTATGGATTAGAAGTAATTTATTTATTTTGGTTTTACATTATGAATTATATGCCATTAAAGGAATTGCTTTTTCGCGATTTTCGAGACACCTTTAACAATTATTTGGGGGCTAACGGTGATTAAAAAAAATTACTCCGTCTGCTTTGAAAATATAATATAAAATGAAAAATTTAAAAAAATATTAAATAAGTATTATGGTGGACTTCAAATTAATTTAAGAACGACCAATTTACTTTGAACACAAATTTGCCCACATAATTTAAAATATCGACACGAATAAAGGTTTTTTTTAATGTTTTATTTTTTTATTTACGTAATTATATTTACCTAGCAAATATGATATATATTTTTTTTTGAATACGATAAACTCGCAAATAATTTTCCAAGTTTTCTCTAAAATTATGAAAATATTTTTTTTTTCATGGCCTATACTTCATAATTTATAACAAAAATAAATAAAATACTTCTCAGCCATACTAGATATTTACTAAACCTTTAATGAAAAAAAAATATCATTCAGTTTGGATGGGTATTTTGGCTTCAAATTCAAAATTAAGTTGTATGAAACAGGCAGCGCAGCCGTTCCTCTTAAAGACATTTTGCTTAACTGCCATTCCGATTACACGTCAATGGTAATACATATTTAAATGAGTTTCTGGTTTAATTATCACAGTATTATTACAAATTATAGGTGTATCACACATGTAGTTTATTATTACGTACTTTAAACGTGTAGTTAGTTTATTTTAATTTAAATTACTTGTATCTGACATTTTTGGCTTTTGACATTTGCACTTTACAAACACTGCAATTTCGTTCTTTCGGTTCATTTAATAGCTATGCGACAAACCGGAACCGCAGTTAAGCAAGAAGTCTTTAAGCCTAAGGAAAATGATGAGGTATTTTCCTTGAAAAGAAGCAGAATGAAGTAACAATATTAATAATAAATCACCTCGAGGGCGCTGTATATCACTAGTTGATAAATATAAATATATATACACTTCTGAATGATGATCTGTCTCTTACCGTCGCGTTACTGAATACGTATGACACGCTAAAAGCCGTGTAATTTTATTTGCACTTGGCCTAGATTTAAACCTATTCCCTCAGGACCCGGAGCCCAGGATTTCACCGCTCTGCCGCGGGGATCGTCAAAGTAACCTTTAAAACAAAACCAGATAGCACAGAGGTCTCGGAAAAATAATTACAACTTGATTTATTATTGCTTAAATGAATGTATCGAACAGACTGATTACTGTACAAGCTTAATCAACATATTCATAGTTCAAGGATATTTCTTCCGCTGGATTCTCGATTTTTAATAGTTATTCATAATTACAAGGTACAGTTTTAACAGCCTATAATATTATGTGGTGAGATGACGAGTAACGATTGCAACTATGCACCGTAGCATTATTACTGAACTGCAGTCGGTTAAAACGACCTTGACCTTCAGTGCAGCAGCGTCTGAACGAACGCGTTAAACAAATCCATTTTATCTGGCAATAGTCTGCACCTACCACTTTTCTTGTTTTATTGCTTTTGTTATTTATACCCCTGGTTTATTGTAAATTGTAATGTTATATTCTAAATTGTTCATATAAGTGAGTCTGCTGCTCATAAATATTTTAAGTCGCGTTTTAATTGGCATATTTTTAGTATATCCTTTATTTTATAATTAGGTTAGGTTGGTTAGTGTAAAGCGCACTTGTAATAAATGTTGCATTAATTGTCTCCAGTGACATTAACGGATCATCCAAATAAGTATTTCATCATAACGATATAGTATTGTTTGATCACTGTTGTTATTTACCTCGAATAGTATACATACAACTAGACTTTGTGTTGATGTTTCATAATACAGAGTTGTGTTGGTTGAAATGATGACGTCCGCACAAGTCTACTAACCTCTTTATTCAGTTTCATTGACAGCATGCCAATCGTAATAGAGCGAGTGGCGCATCTCATGAATGAAATTCCATTACATCCTCGATATATTTATTTGCATGTGTGGACACTTCTGGCGTCTGCCAACTTCTTTATGTCCACGTCCGCTATGAATAGCCTGCAATATACTTTCTTTCATTTTCTCTCTGACAAATCTAAAATCTAGCCGAGCTTTTAAAAATAAATGTATTGCAGATATTTCGTTAATTCTTATGCAGTTCTAAAAGTTTTATCTTGGGATTTTTTTTGGGTCGTCGTTAGGCCATTAATCACATCCTTAAAAAAAACATTACTATTTTTACCCCAACCGGTTTCGCTTAGATCGTCAGGGCAAATATAACTAACTATCCATCACGCCGTTTCCCCGCAGGGGTAGGCAGAGAGGACGGACCGCCGAACAACTCGATCTTGGCATACACTTCTTGCTTCATTCACTTTCATACACCCTCTCATACATTCTCTTCTGTTATTCCGACTTCTCACATGGCCCGACTCGAGTATTTGATTCACTTGATCGTGCCATGTCTTCCTCGGACGTCCCCGGCTTCTTCTTCTTCCATTCACATTCTCGTCATATATTCTCCTTACACTGCTTTCTCCGTTCATTCGCTCTACATGCCCAAACCATCTAAGCGTCCCTTTCTTAATCTTGCTCACTACGCTTAAATCAGCCTTGCATTCTTTACAAATCTCAACAATTTTCATACGATCATACATGGTTTTACCACACATTCGTCTCAGAGATCTCATTTCTACAGCATTCAGTCTACTTTCATCCTTCTGCCAGTTCCATACCTCACTGCCATACATCAGGGTTGGTATCAGCACTCCATTGTGAACTGCAAATGTGGATCAAATTTGACCCTTGGTTAAATGCTGCAATCGACCCAAAAACATACATTCCTAAACCATCCAATCGTCCCTTTCTTAATCTTGCTCATTACGCTTACATCAGCTTTGCATTATTTACGAATCTCAACATTTTTCGAAGCTAGATGCAACCTCAGATTAACGATTGCATGGTAGATACTGTTTTTCTTGCGCAGGAGCGCAGCAGGAATACATAATTATAATATTAACCACTTGGCAACCCTGACGCCTTCCCCCGTCGCTGTCAAGTTATGTTTATATTGGGTGGCGTACTCTGAATGTTTTTTATTTGATTCTTTTCGTCTGTGGAGCGAAGCTAGGTCGGCTATCTTGACCTCGGAGGGTGTCTCTGAGAAAATAAGAAATGGCTGCGATATTATGTTTTATTGATAAATTAATTTTATTGTCTTTGTCTAATAAATTGTTTTCGATTGTTTCAGATCGCCCCCGCAGCCAAGAAGCTGTGGGATAAGGGCCCCGGTGGAGAGAGCAAGGCCCCGCCACACTTGCCTCCGCTGCACTTCAACCACGAGCAGATGTGGAGGGACCCCACGTGGTCCGCGCAAGGTAACAAACAACGCCAACCGTCCCTTCATCTTCATACAAATACTCAAATATAAAGCATTTACCATTTACCTCGTTCCGTAATTTACATATCTGTGTTTATACAAACTCGGTTCGCACGTGCGAATGAACATTATTTATATGCAAATTTTGTTGTTGGTTGTTAGACTTTATGACAAAATTTTAACAGGAATCAGCGTTCATTGTAGGATTTAGAAACAATTTATGGGAGAAGAATTAAACCAACTTTTTAACCTTAAAAATAATAATTATTGTTGCTCGTTCGTTGAAAACTTGGACCAATCTTTCGACCACTCTATACCCGACCCTTTATATTTAGTATGTATTTTCGTATCTTTCCGGTTGTTATTTTAAACTATGAAATTCTTTCTCAGTAAGTACGCCTTCTCCTGCTCTAGCAATTAGAGATAATTAGTACTAAGTGGAAGCACTTTTCATAGCTTGAATCGCCCGTAAGCCCAATTACGAGAAAAGTAATTGGATATTACGTTGGCTCGAATGTTCCATAATGTGTCGGACCCTATAAAACTAAAAACCTTGACCTCGGATAATCAAAACGTTCTTATCGTCTTGTCTTAAAATATAAGTTGTACGCATAATATTATCTTAGCCCTATCTTTAGCGTGATATGACGACTGATTGAAAATCCTCATTGCTGGGAACTAATGATGCCTATTTATTTGTATACGCGAGGGAATATGATACTCTCCCGCTGTTTTCACACGCTCCCAGGAGATGGTTTACAATCAGTATTATTTTTACGAATAAAAAATATAAACAATAAATTGGATATTGTAATGTCTAATTTAAATACTGTTTATGATTTTAAATAATTTGACTAGCCCCGTTTTGTGCGAAAAATCACCTCACAGGCGCTGTATTTTGCCTTTATTTTATGTATTTATATTTTCATAAATCATTACGCATATTTATTTTTATGGCCGGATTAATTGCCTAATGGCGATCTCTAGCAACCAATCATCCCTCGGTGGGAAAATAAACATGCAATAATATTGTAATATTCCAGCGTTCTCCATAGTGTGACTTTTCACACGTAGATAGTTTTAAAATTAATGTCCCGGGTAGGAAAGGGATAAAGGAGAGAAGGGATGGGAAGGAATTAAAGTAGACGGGAAAACCATTATTATGCTGGTGAAATGGGGAAAAGAAACTCTTCACTTGAAAATGGGCTTTGAGGGAGCATTCCGCACGTCGGGCAGTTCGTTCCAGAGACGTGATGCTTGTACTTACTGAAGATGAATGAGAGAATGATGTAGCTTGGTGGTCGGGAATGACAAGGATTCCCTCATCACTTGGGCGAAGGGAGAGCCCATGTTCAGATAAAAGATATTGAAAAACCTTCGTATTGATCTTTGTAATTGAAGCAGAATGGAAAAAATGCCTAATTCAGCAATGTATATATTTTTTTATATCGCGTACGGTCTTAAACTTTTTCATCGAGTGTAGATATATCAAACATACTATATTATATAAACCTAAATATTGAATTTCCTTTTGAATAATCCTAACTATGCACGTATCCAATTAGGCGGATCTTCGATTACCCGGAACACATCTCCTATTTCACCTAATTGGTAACACAAGCTTCGCCCCTTTGCAGCTCAGCTAATGGCGGGTCCCCTGCCCCTGCAATGGAATGGATATCTTCCATATATCCTACGTGATATTGCAATTAATAATGATTATATTGTATAAACCGCACGGTGTTCCATATTGTTTTCCTGAATTTCAATAGATAAGTTTCCGAATCAAATTATTAAACATTCATAAATGCGTACATACATACATACTGCTGACAGTTTCATCCATTTAGTATGGTCCAACTGCGGACAGTGCAAACCGCTTGCTCTAGTACTAGCTGCAGACAGTCTGTCTATGAAGGTGAAAGCGAGCGTAACCTTTACTCCTCTCTGGGGTTGCCGCTTGTTACGTGTCAAAGATCTTCCACCTTCCTCGAAAGGTCCTCGAATTAAATAAACCAGTGCAGCGTCATATAATCAGTAAATAAAGTCTAATTTAGTGATAAAAAATTACATTTTTTATAGGTTTGCTTGAAGTGCCCAAAGAATTTGTTGTACAGACAAATAACTTGTGAAAGTTTATCGCGTCTTTGAAATTTGTAGTGTTATGCTTTCTGAATACAACGTAAGCTTTTGTATAGTATAGGGTATAGGGGTTATTTTCAAATAGCTTCGTACGGGCAAATCATTTTAAAGAGCGCACTTTTGTATATATTTATGCACACCGATAGTGGTTCAAATTGGTTCATAATTAGTTTATAATGTCCGCCCCCGGTCCACTCTTACCCCGCAATAGTCCCACGATGCAGTACACCAATGCACAAGCAAGAATCTCTTTAAAATGATTTTACTGTAACTAGTTAATTAAGTTCGTTTGATTTTCTAAAAATAGTATTATTAGTTCTAGTTCCCTTTAGGTATGCTTAGTATATTAGTTTCTGGAAGTCAGTTTGATAATAATAAATTACTCCAGTTAAGTAACAAGCCAACAGAAGTTTGATTAGTGCAAGCACACAACAAACAAAACCATTACATTTGAAAGCTGGGCTCGAACATAACAAACAAATGTCAGCTTCGATTGGCGATAAACAGTCATAACACGCGAGCCGCAATGCTCATTTACTGCGTTTTAACTGAAAGTGCCATTACTCATAGCTGATAATATTTTATGACTAAACGTAAAAAACTAAAACGTATCCATACGATTACTCAAATGTCATTCGAACGATTATAATTATTAATTTTTTTTAATCGACTATCGTTATGTACAATTCAATTAGTTCGTTTAAATGCGTTTTTAATGAACACAGGAAGACATTTTAATATAAATATGTATTTAAAAAAAAACTTTCCTATACAATGTTATTTAACGTACAATATTATTTCCTTTTATATTAAGTTAGGTTATTTAATACAAAGGCACTTGGAGTGAACCTTCACAAAAGTGCACCGAATAAAATACCATTGCTTGCCATCCAGTAAAGGAAACTGGAATCCCCGTGCTTTTGGCGGTTGTGCGAATTTATTCAAATTGATGAAATTTAATTTAAAATTTTGACTAAATATTTTAGATGTTCGGGATAACGGGTAGAGTAGGCGCAGCCTAAAAGATCGGCCGATAGTTCAGTCGGATCGGGCTGTTTCCTCGTACACTACTCATTACTCAAATAAATCTTTTGTTTTGGGATAAAACACAGATACAGATAGTAATATTAAAGCAATAGGCATTAACTGGATAATTCGCCTGCATTCGAACTATTTCTCACAGATTAACATGATACAGACAATAAACCTTCAAAAATTATATTTTGACTAATTTAAAGGGAAAAATAACATAATCTGAATGAAGTAGCCAAAGATAAATAAACTTTACAAATATTTAAAGGTAAAAATAATTATTAAATTAAAAGTAGTGTTAGAAATGAAAAAAAGTACCCTGTTCGTTGATATATAGATATATTTTTTTAAATTTATATGAAAACATTTTTTAATTTTCTAGTAAAAGTACTGCATGTAGCAAAGAATATGTTAGAATCCATCAAAGTTTGATTTTGATTAAACAACTCGCACATTCTCTGACAACCATCATTTGTTCGATCGTGGTGCATTAGTCCAGTACAGTACCCAGGCAGTTTCAAAGTTTGCTAGTGGATAAGGAATGCATTGGATACTAGAAGAACAACGTACATTTTTTTAAATTGCCGTCATTAGGTTAAGTATTATTGTATAATTCTCACGGTTATTGGAAAAGCTTTAGAACACGGTTACGGTGATTTTAAATTTAAGAGGAAACAAAACTTAATTTTGGATTTGAGGTCAAAATACTCGTCTGATATAAATTTTTTAATTAAAGGTTTCGTAAATATCTAGTACGTATAAGAAGTATTTTATTTATTTTTGTTTTACTGATCAACCCTTTAGGTGCAACATGTATTTTTTTAAATGCTGGAGAAGTGTCCATGAATATATATATATATATATATATATATTATTTTTTTTTGATTACTTTTACTTTTGGACACATGTTTTCAATAATGTGACATAATTTTAGAACCGTGGGTAACGCGTGACGAATTTTATGTCTCGAGCTATATATCGTTCTGTGGCACTCAAGTACAATAATGTATCGGAACGATATATCGTTCGGTGGCATCTAAAGGGTTATTGTTAAGCAGTCGGCCGACAGTTGGCAGACTTTTAATTTAATATGGAATCGGCCAGCTCTACAAACATTTTTGTCGGTCGATTTCGAATCGTGTGTGTGCACTCACGTATGTGTCCCCGTACTGAAAGCAAACGATTAAACAGTCAGCCAATCAAAAGTCAGTTGTCTTCTGCTATTTTAAACATTCATATAACCCGCGGTTACGATTTATTACCAAATAATATATATTGATAAAAGGAAAATAAAAATAAGGTCATCAATTCTTTTACAAAATGTTCTCATTATGCGTTAAGTATTGGATACAAAAATAAATAATTGTATCACACTACAAAGTAGAGCGAAACGAAACATAATAGTAACTGTTCCTGCATATACGAATTCATTATACATTAGCGGCGCTTTGGCCTTATTACTAATACCTTCTCATGGCTCGATTGTTTGTGTTCTTTCCGAGGGGATCTTAACTGGATTGAAAGCCCTAACGAAGGAATGGAAAAAGGACAAACATGTAGTCGTAAAGAATTTACTAAAGTTGCTTTTTGTACTTGCTGAACGAAATATAATTAGTATGTGTTTTTTCTGTACTATTCTTTATACTTGATAATTACACTTTTTTCTAGATGTATGTATTGCCATACTGTGTCAATACTAGCCTTTTCCATTCTGGTTTGTATAATGGCACTTAATATGACCTAAACTTGTCAATTTGACTGTCCTAAAACGGGATTTGTTCCCAGTTGGGCAGTCAAAGCTTTCATAGATTTTATGGTTTAATAATATGTGTTGCAAAATAGATAAAACCCATTAGATTACGAAGTAACTTTATATTTGCACGATGAGCCACTCTTCAAAATCTCTTGTTTCATAATCCCCATCCTCGTTCTACCTAATTAGATACTGGCTTTAAAATTAATTGTTTTGCTTTCGTATGTAGTTCAAGAGTTTAAAAAGAAACATCCCACAATATGATGCAATTTTTAAATATTTAACCTTTATTATCTACCTTTAAAAAGTAATTTGAGTGAGGATGGCAACTTTGTGCACGAAGTAATTATATTAAAAATAAACATCTCGAAAAGGTAGGAGCCGATTCTTTTATCTGTTGCGTGGTTATTACGTTTTATTTTTGCACTTAAAAACCTTTTAAAAAACACAATGTGTAAGGTAATAACACCGCGTAAGCCTGGTGTTGACGCTGTTAACTCCTCAAGGCGAACTTTTAAATTAACTTCCCTCTGTATTTGTCTAATTGGTCCTTTCCTTCGCAGCAATAACGTGACAAATAATCGTCTCGTCTTTCCTTATATCACACATGAGACATTGTACATTTCAACGTAACTTCGTATCGGTTAAACCGGTTGATTAACGCCAACAGGCTCGGTGATCCCATTCCGCAGTGACATGTCAGATGGTATTTATTATTTAAATTTAAGGGAACCGTAAAGGGAAGGGAAGGCGTAAATCACGAGTTTCGCTACCGAAAAATTACCGCGGGGAGAAATCTGAATAGTGCTGTAATTGGTTGGAGTAGGTAATTTATGTTATTTGGCGACCACGAAAAGGTACGGCAAAGATAAAACATCCAGGTACAAATAAATTGACGACCCCAGCCCAGAGGTTAGAAGATAACGAGAAGGTTCTAATCTCTAGAACTCTATTTACTATGCGGATTATTTCACTCTTCATTACGATACGTCGCAGGTAGCAAATGTTTCAGTTTTACATTATTATAGGAGCGGTCTGTTTTTGTACTTTTATCTATCCAAAATAAAAAGCCCTCGGTTACGTGAAGTCCGATTTAAATAATGTTTTTCTTGTTGTAATAAGTATTTAAACCTTGCCCTTCAATTGAAATTCGCTTTATATTTTTGTTGGTATGGTGAGCCTTATTGATTCTCACTTCCCAAGGACGTGACGTCTTGCGTAACGTGAATATAGTCTGTATTCCTCGGATTCCCTTCACTTTCATCATATTTACGTTACGGGATCGGTGGGCGGCTCGGTGGCTCGGCGGCTCGGCGGGCGGGCATGCTTGCTAGCTGGCTATGCATTCATCCCGAGCTGGGCGGGGCCGCCAGCACCGAGGTCGCAGTCGCTCGCGTAACCATGGCAACAGACGCCGGGACGCGCTGCTGTGTCATCCGCCCGCCCAGCCAGCCAACCACTCTCCGCCCCCCGCCAGCTCTCCGGCTCTCCCGCCATAACCACCCTCCCCCTCGCCAGATTATCGACTGGCCGATGATGATGTTTACTTGTACGTATACGAGGCGATGTCACGTTCACTTTTCTTGTTATTGTAAATTCTGCCCTTTGCAGGCAATTTAATTGAAATACGCGCGTACTCGCCGGCCAACCTTTATCGCCCGTAGAAATGGAAAGCGTTTATTTAGGTACCTCGGACCGGTGACTGGGGGCGTGCTCCGTATTATTGCGCCACTTTTATTTAGCGGTACGCGACGCGCATTTTACTTCACACATATTAACTTTTTATCACTAATTTCACATTGATTGTTGTTCCACGTACACCTTTGAACCGATAACATTGTATGGTAAGGTATAAAGGTGGGGGATTTTCCGTTGGAAACCCGTAAAATGTTAAATACTATACCTTTACGTCACAATAATAATAATTTTCCTCGTGTTTTTTTTTATTCGCGGTTATAAAACAGCGGTATATAGCGTTATTACGTAACATGAAACTTTGCCAAGTTCGTTGCAGTTCAATGACATTTCCAGTTTATTATTCCCACGACAGTTAGCATTGACATTGTCACCTCCAGGTGGTGAGGTGATAAGAGGAAAGATAAATACTTCGCGTGGTTGTTGTTTTGATTCATATCTCGCTTCTTCGGTTGAGTCGTGCCATCCACAAGTTAGGTACTGATTATTGTATATCAATCACTAATCAAAGATACTGACTCGTTAACCGTACATTATTTTGATATACCATAATTCTTAGTTAATCTTATCCATACAAACGTGTCATTTTATTTTAAAACGGGTAATTTATATATACATATATTGCATTTCTAATTCCTTTTTATAAAACGTGGAAGAAAACACAGGAATATGATTTTAATTTAAATATTCTTGTATAATTTAAGACAACAGAACATCGTCTTGGTAGAGTAACTTCTGGTAATATGGCACACCATAAGCATATGGCTAATATAACACTTTTTTTACGATGTCATAAAATCTTAACCGTTTATTTCACCAAATAAACTAATCGGATATCAAATTGTATCAGTCAAAGTAATTCATAATAATCAGAAAGCAACCAATTTTTTTTTTCAAAAACCTTAAGAATCTACGTATTAAAAAATGGAAGGGTAATATGGCCCACCAGTAAGCCTTGGCTTACTGGTGTACTGCATTAATTAAACCAAAAATTTAGTATTCTTTTTAACAATATTTTAAATACATTCTGAAAGAAAGGGGTGTAAGGAAAGGTGAGCCATACTACCCTACCGTTACTGAAATTAAATCGGATAACTTTAAAATTATTTAATTGTACAAAACTCGCAAAAAAATTATTTAGTCACTGTTCTAGTACATTCTTCATGAGCCCAGAGGTTACAAGAAAAACATTGTATCTAAATTTCACATCTGGTGTCCTCAGAATACAGACATTCGCAGTCTAAACATTTAGCACCCCTTTCAATACTTCTGTCGGGCTTTCATCTGAACTACCTTCATAGGAAGGTTCACTATCTTCTTCCGGGGTGGAACATGCTGAAGGTCATAATTTTTGGTGAAATCTTTTCCCTTTTCAGCCTTATTCATTTTCTCTTCCTTGTTCTTTAATGAGCTTTCAAATTCCGATTTATATGGAGATGCAGTTATGGATTTGGCAGCCTTCGGGTCGCTGTTACTAGTTTTTCTTGAGAAAATTGTCGGAATTGAAGATATATGAAAATTATTAATATAGCTTTGTGCTGTTGAAATCGAAGGAGGCGTAGGAGAAGCGGTTAGTAGAACCAATTTAATGAGAGTATTTGCCTGTTCCCTCTATTGAAGTCTCTCGCTCTTGCGAATGAAGTTCCCGTTGGACGACGGAAGGAAAGTTCAAGATGTCGATTTAAAAATGAATTTAGCCAATCTTTGCCAACGTTTTTATTGACGGCATAAAATGAATGAGTGATATCATTTTTATTGAATTCTAATAAGCTAAACTCACGACATATTTTCTTACTAAGCCAAATAACTTAGTTTCCATTACCAACACATAAATGACAAGCTATTTCTCAGGCTTAAAAGGAAAAGTCGGTTTTCTTCTTTACTTTCGCGTATGTAACCAATTCAGCTGGTACGTCTTTGTTCACTACTAAACGTCCCAGTGTTGTTGTTCTAGGCACATGGCACTGCTTAGAACCTTTAAGTGTACCCATATTCTTGCTTCTTACATCTTCAATGGCCTTCCTTATGAATTCTTTGCTTCGCGTTTGGCGCTTTTTAATAGAAATTAACACGTAATACCCGGAGGTTCAAAATAAAACACATTCGGCGATGGTGGGTCCAGATTGACCCGGCTGAAATGATGAAATTAAAAGGCTTTTTTATGCATTTTTCGTTCATATCCTTACTTTTATATGATATTATATAATTCCTCATAAACTCATAACATATCCCTTGTGTTTCTTGTATAAAGATAAATGTTTTAGAAATTAGTATTCCGTAAATGTTGCGGTTCTTCGATATGCAGCAGCGCGGGCATACGACGCGACAGCAAAAGCACGACTAAAATGGTCGCGTCTTGAGACAACCGCCGCCGATGGTCAGTGGAATGAAGAGGGTAGTGCGGGAGGGGGGGTAAGGACTCGACCCAGGAAGTCAGTGGAAGCGAACATTTTGTTTCTATATTTATTAACATTTTCGGGAAATCGATGGTGTGCATTTACAAGTATATCTTGTTTTATTTAAAATACCAGAAATAAAATCACTTATTTAATTCTTCATTGTTGCTGTACCTCTAATAGAAAGATGTGTAAAAATAAAATAAATTAAATTTATAGCCATATTATATGATGATTGCTTATGAAAATATTAGAAAATATTATATAATGGCGTTCTTATTTGAGTATTTAATTTTCTCACACATTTATTTGTCACAATTAAAACCATTGAATGACATACATTTTAGTTAAAAAATACTAAAACTTTTATTTTTCAACAAAACAAATTTAAATTAACAATTTTCATTAAAAAATTAAAGGAATCCGGAATTTGACAAGTCGATCTGCAACGGATTCACTCAGATTTCCTACACTAACTGCATTATCACTTCCATTTTCACTTTCAGATATTTCCTCTAGTAATATGTCTTCCGGATCACTTTCAAATTCTGGATCCAATGCTTCGAATTCCAAGTCGGCATCATCACTGATCTCACTGTTAAGTAGCTTTTCAATCTCATTATCAGCTAAATAATGTTGCCTTGCCATTGCGTTAGTACGGTACGAAATAAAAAAATTAAAACACAATACTAGAAATGTGCCCGAATGGTTGACAACATCTGCGTGTTAAGGACTGCGAGAGACAAAGACGGAAGGATAGAGCGAGAGATATACTGTTTCGTCGGCTGCTCAAATTCAACTGAGAAGAGATCGAGTTTTTGCGTGTTTTTATACATAATTATTCTTATAACTTATTTAAAACGTGTCCAATTTTAATCATTTTTGAGTCGAGATGTGGGTAAATATTTAATAAAAGAATAGACGAGAGGAAATTAGCCTAAACGTAATATTTGCGGCAAAATCTTTTATTTAAAAAACACTGGGTCAAATCAGACCCATCACCGGAGTCGAGGTGTTAACACGGTGGGAGCCATAATCTGAAGAAATGCATTTGGAAAATAGTACCAGGCCATTTTACCCGTAAAAGACGTTTTATAAAACTAACCTCAAACTTTAAAGTGACATAAAATACATGGATAATGATTTATTACCTACCTACTATCATTATCTACGAATGTTTTAACACACCGTTAGAGCTGAAATTGAAATACGTATTGCAATTAAGTTAATATGATGTTCAAAATTTACCAAAAAATAAGATCGAAAGGTGTAAAAATAGATCTCCACTCGTCACATACGCGTTCATACTCACCGAGTCATAAGAACATACTGAAAATATATGGAGTGGGGGGTGATTACAAAGCGGGTATAATCCACTCGCAACGTTGCCACGTTTCGAAGAAAGTGCGGTGGGCCATATTGGCCGACCAGGCCATATTACCCGAAGTTGCTCTATGCCATAATTATTAAATTCTTACGGTGTAATGAGGAATGCTACTAATCCTCTTATAACGATACATAACGTGTAAGTGAAGAGGAGATGATGAAGACTCGACCTGACTTGTTTTGAAACGAGAAGAATGAAACATGAAAGTTTTCTAGCCAATATCCTATTTCAATTTTTTCATTAAAAACCTATCACGGGCATTTTCAAACTGGTACTATTTAAACTAAATCTATGGTACCAATCTGTAGATTCCCGTGATAGGGTGAAACCGGTCCGGTGTGAAATAAACAAGTGACATTTTTTTAATAAAATAAATCCTATTGAAATGGAATTCCACCATAAATTGACAGTTTCAAAATTAGAAAAACAATGTCCTGTTATTGTAAACAAAGGATAATACTCATTACTCAATATGTCGACAACGATTACGTTATTATGGCCATTTCACTTGAAAAAACAGCTGTTATTGACTTAATCATAAAAAAAACTCGACGATAATTTTCCATTAAACCTTAATCGCGCACTACTACCGGTTTGTGTGCTTTTAAAATCTGGAAAATTCACGTTCTCCATATACGGCGGTTTTCTTATAGGGCTATTAATTCGGAGGAGAGTAAACCGCAACCGCCTTATCGGCAGGGGGCCCACTTAGCTGCAAAAAGGGTCCGACGCTCCTCTCTTGGACTGCGGCCAATAATCCCACCCCTTCCGCAGTGATACCTCGCCTACCCTACTGGCTACAAGCTAACAGTAGTCTCCTAACTTTGTACCGTGCATCGCCGGCGCCAAGTCGCACGAACAATTTCATCCTTGGCTCCTCTCAATGCGGAAGACTGAATGCGCCAATCTTTTGAAAACAAATCTTTGTATAAAGTGCGAGGATGAAGTTTTTCGCTGTCCCCGTGTTATAAACTTACCGCAATTTTCTGTAATCAGCGTTTATTCAGCGACTAGAAGTGGAATAAATGGCTAATTTTTATTGCACCATTTAATTCCGCCGGCAATAATTCCAAAGTATTAATCAAACGGAATTATTACTATTCCGTCGGTCTCCGCGATGGCCTCTTCCAGTTTATTGTTGGATTATTTTGTTGAACTACTCCAGCAATACGTAAGCCCCAATCTTATTTTAACATCTCAATTCAAATAATTTCCATAAATCCCGGCATATTGATGTTTTCCTTTATTAGAATTGTTTCATAGCACTGCTATTGTTGCAGTATTATATAGAATAAGTAACTGAAAAGATCAAACAAATTTCTTATGTTTATTTAGTACATACTCGTACGTCTTCTTCGTAAGGTGGAGGTCATAATGGAATGCTGAGGTTATTCAGCCAGTCGACGGCATCGGGAGTAATTTGGTTCACCGCTGATGTGTTTGTTGTTTGAACATGTCCACATTAAAAATGTTCGGATTCCTTTAGGCCCCATTTATGCATCATATACATACAACGGCTGTGACTGCACCGGATTTGGTTTAGTGAGGTCCGCGTCTTCTGAGGGAGAGATCATCCTTGCAATTTAATTGTGGGGTCTACATCAAGGTGCTTGTTTTTCACGTCACGTCACTGCCACTAAGTTCGCCACGACTCTTCAGAGGAGTATCGTGATAGAAGCAGTCTTTCACCTTCAGTTCAAAAATGATTGTTTTACTATACGAGGTGTGTTTAAAAGAAAAGGTGAATTTTCGCGGCCTGTGTACGTACATTCGATTATCAATTTTTTTTTGTTATGTTGGTACACATATGTTTATCATATGTTAGCATTATCCGCCATTTTGGATTAGTGGTTTGTTTTTGACAACTGGAAAGGTTAGTCAGTCGGTTTTTGTGTGTTCTTCGATTTTTTACTTTTGAAAAAAATGGATTAAATAATATGTGTTAAATTTTGCGTTAAAAATGGAATAAAGTGCTCCAACGCACTTAAAATGTTGACTGTGGCATTGGGCGAGTCTACTTTGTCTCAAAAAAGTGTTTATAAGTAGTACAAGCGCTTTACAGAAGGCCGAGAAGATGTTAATGACGATGAGCGTCCTGGAGTTGCAACCACGTCCAAAAACGAAGAAAACATCGAAACAGTGAAGAAAATGAATTTTGGAAAATCGTCGAATCACTATTAGGGAAGTTGCAGAGGATGTTGGCATATCAATCGGCTCATGCCATGCAATTTTCTCTGATGTTTTGGGCATGAAACGTGTGGCAGCGAAGTTTGTTCCGAAATTACTAAATTTTGAGCAAAATCAACGTCGCATTAGTATCGCTCAGGAGTTGTTGAATGACGTCAACGACGATCCAGATTTGCTCAAAAGGGTCATAACTGGTGATGAAACGTGGGTATATATATGGTTATGACGTCGAAACCACTGCCCAATCATCCCAATGGAAACGGCCAGAAGAGCCAAGACCGATAAAAGCACGCCAAGTTCGATCAAATGTGAAGGCTTTGCTCACTGTTTTCTTCGATTACAATGGCGTGGTGCATCATGAGTTCTTGCCAACAGGTCGTACGGTTAATAAGGAATACTACAAGGAAGTTATGCAACGTTTGCGTGAAGCAATACGGCTCAAACGATCGGAATTGTGGAAAAACAAATCATGGATTTTGCATCACGATGATGCACCAGCTCACACATCAATGCTTGTTCGTGATTATTTGGCCATAAACAACACCGTAATCATGTCTCAACCACCGTATTCACCAGATTTGGCTCCCCGCGACTTTTTCCTATTTCCGAAACTGAAGAGACCAATGTAAGGAAAGTGTTTTACCACAATTGATGAGATAAAGTCAGAATCGAAGAACGAGCTGATGGCCATACCGAAAAGCGCATTCAAGAAAGCGCTGGCATAAGTGCATTATATCTGAGGGGGATTACTTTGAAGGGGAGAAAATGGATATTGATGAATAAATAAATACTTTTCGAATAAATTCAAAATCCACCTTTTCTTTTGAACACACTTCGTATATACTCGTATACATACAATTTCCCGTTTTAGGACGGCCAAAATTGAATGCACAGAATAGAGTTGTTTATGATGGCAAAGTGGGTTTAATCGATTCTATAAAACCCACAATGGAACTTGAGCATAAAACATAAAGAAAAACTAATTTTAAGTTAAATGTGAATAGAGGAGAAACAACAAATAAAGTTTAAACAGTGTAGATACATATATAGTAATCCTACATATATATTTTTTAATTAAACATTACGGTAAGCTTGGCAATAAAAAGTAGACATTTAATAAATTAGAACTACATAGGTATGGCAATGCCAAGTTGCTATGTCTTTGAAGTGTTGTTCCTCACATTCGAATTTGACAGTTGGTTTTAAAAAAACAATGCAAAACATTATGATTCTTTTTTATTTATATTTATCTAACATGGTTATTTCAATACACGAATTTCAGAAATACAAAAAAATCGTATTTTCCGTTAATTGTCTTCCTCGCAAAACATTAAATAATTAAAAAAAGTTTAAGCATAAAGTGCTACTAATATCTATCTGAAGGTCACTCATTGGGTTAAAGTAATAAAAACATGCAGTTGGACCATTTTGCTTTTTTAAACTTACAAAAAGTAATATAACCATTATTTTATTCTCTAGAAATAAATTTATTATATAATTAAATATGTTATAAATTAGGGAATGATCAAATCATTTTATATTTTGAATGTATGTATTTAATAAAATTTTATCTTGGTGTTGTCATTTAAAACGATCGCAGCGCCCTCATTTTGTTGCCTAGGTGCTACGAAACGTCAGGCTTGTAAACTGGTGTTTGTTTTTGTTGTGTTTCGGTGTTCCTCATGAGAGTTGCGTAAATAAGGATTTTTGAGTGTGCGTAAGGAAAGCATTCATCTTCTCCAATTTGACAGAACTGATATATGCCATCTTGAGATAAGATTTCTTCGGACACGCCATCAATTCGTCAACCTTTGTCGATATCCTAGTTAAGTACCTTGAGACGGATTTGCAATCCATTTCCTTTGCTGACAGGCTTAAATCTCTCCCAATATGTGTTATTTTCTTTCGACGTTACAAAAACGTGCTATATCAGCTGGTACCACAACACTTTGAAAACGATCAACTTTGGTCTTGTTCTTTTTTCGTTTAAGTTATAAAACCACTAATTTATCGTGAATTGTGAACGATGTTCAGTTTTTAATAGGTGCGCCACATTAAAAAAAATACGAACTTACAAACGATTTTTATATATTTAATTTTTTCGTGATCCACGCGACTGTAAAGCTCTAACCTCCTCGCAATGGAGGCAGTCAAGTTAAACTTTTTGGTTTTCTTGAATATATAAATTCGTCGCTTTTTTTGTCTTACGTTTTTCTAATTACTTATTTTTTGAACTCCTTTATTATTGCGAGGCAATGCATTTTCCTCAGTCCGAAGTTGATTATTATTTGTTCCTCGCTCCCAGAGTTTCCCATATTACAACATTTTTTTTGTATCGGGCGAAATCCCTCTTGACTTCTTTTCGCTTGAAGCTCCCTTTGTCGTATCTATCAAGTTCTCGTTTTTGAACTAGCCTTGTTCTTTGTTAATGCAGGGAAGGGAAAATACCTGTTATACCGGAACGAATATTCTCCATTTATTTCTAGTTTCTTGAATTCTTGATGGAAACATCTAACATGAATATATTTCATCTTCAATAGGAATGTCTTCTACTCCTTTCTGCGATGATTTCGACACTTCTGTTTTACTAAATTAAACTATACTAGCAATCTACCATTTTCTCTACAGATAAAGGCAGAGAACTTTTATTCACGTTACGCATAATTTTCTGTAATTAGCCGATTCTTGGCATATCCCGAGTATTTATGTTTATATTTTTATTCCGGTTATTTTTTGTAAACACAATTGTTTTATATAAGTCTTACAAAACTGAGTTATATTCATATAATTTCTTCAAAAGATTGGTATTCACTCTGTCGTGTCATTATTACTAAATGAATTAAAAATTACGCTGTAATCACCACTTTATATATATATATATCAACATGTTTCGAAAGCGATGCTTTCCTCATCAGGAATATACAGAATACTAATAAATGATAATGTCAAGTATAGTCCAATGACAAACATAGTTCTATGTTAGATAGTTGCACTAAATTTAAAAAAAAACATCTGCTGAAATGGTCGTTAGGTACCTTTTGATATTGAGGTACCTACTAATTTCAGAAATTTTATTAATCTTTATTCTATCTCCGTATGCAATTGTGTTTCTCTCTGCCTAGCTGTGAGTTACTTCATTCAAATACATATAATATATACTTTGAATTATCTTTATCCAGTATTTTGTACTGATTCGTAGGTTTAAAAATGTATATTTAGTTGCACTAATTTATATTAATATTATTATGATAGGGTGTAATCAATCACACCACGTTCAACATCCTCTCCATACTAATTGGAATTGCAGTACTGTACGGATACGGATGGCGTGACATAGTTTCGTATCGTCTGATCATCTCCACGTTTAATTTCCTTTTTGAGAAATAATTACCGCCTAGTCTTGCGGTCGATAGCATGCGCATGAAAGAATTTGTCTCAAAAATAATACTAGTATGCTATTTCCTGGGGTAGGCATATAATGCTGTCCACGGTTCGACTGTGTATTGTTATTTGGCGGATTCTTGTTGCAATTCGTTATATGCATGCAGTGGCAAATTTAATTTTCAGCTAAAACAACATCAATAAAATGATATTTTTCAATCTTAGCACTGTAGCTCACTCAAAAGTCACGAGCCGCCACTGGATGCGTGAATAAGCTTATTATCTAAAATGAATTTTGTCAAAAATTGGGATGAATATATAAACAAAAGTTCCGATTGTTATTGTATTACAATGACATTGTTACTTTATTTCGTATTTTGTTTAAAAATAACTACATGCTAACTGCCACCTTTGGCAATTGATAGTTTTATTCATTTCATTTAGGTTTGCTGAGTTGGTCACTAAGTCATCTACCATCTATTTGTTTGTTATTTATTTGCCCATGGTTATTTTGTTTGCTTTATGCTTTATTTTAGTTTCAATTTGAACCTTAATTACTTACCATGTCGCGCTATACCGATACGACTGATTCCCGCGCACGTCTGCCCATTAAACCGAGCTTTATTGCCCCGGCTAAAGTCGGTGACTTCCGGCGCATCCAGGCAACGAGCGGCCCGGGGCGGTTGGTGCTCGGGGGAGCGGAACAGAATATGACGGCCGGAGGAACCACCGGCCGCGTACCCGTGTACCCTCTGTATATTCACCCATACCTAACTCATAGTGAAGAGGATAAAATAGTCATATAAAGTATAGTGAGGGGAACAATGCCCCCAAAGGTCACGGACGTTGCCAGGTCTGAGCGGTTTCCAACCACGTTATAGTTTTACCATCTTAGTTGAAGGAGAAATAAAGGCTATAATAGCAGGTGCTAGTACCTGTGTCGTTATTTGCGTTCTTGGCTATTTCCTCATCGAAAATCAATAGTCATCAGGCAGCCTATTCTAGTTCTTTTAATTGAAAATTACTTATCCTTTTCCTTAAACTTCTTGCTTAACTATGAAATTCCTGAGAGACATGGTAAAAAAGCCAAAACCGATGGTTAAGGGATTATTTGAAAACACAAATTGATGAAATGTCTTCAAGTGACACAAGGTTTTAAACCAAAACATTTAAAAACAATTGCATTATATTATAATGTGTTTTAATCAATTTTTATTTTATTTTCAATATTGAAATTTGTTAAGAATGCAAGGCTGATGAAAGCGTAATGAGTAAGATTAAGAAAGGTTTGGGCATGTGGAGCGAATGAATGAAGAAAGGAGTGTAAGAAGAATGTATGACGTGAATGTGAATGGAAGAAGAAGCCGGGGACGCCCGAAGAAGACATGGCACGATCAAGCGAATCAAATACTTGAGGCGGGCCATGTCAGAAGTCGGAATAATAGAAGAGAATGTATGAGACGATGTATGAATGTGAATGTGATCGAGTTGTTTGGCGGTCCGTCCTCTATGCCTACCACTACGGGGAAACGGCGTGATGGTTAGTTAGTTATTTTATTTTTAAATAGCATTAATTATACGTTTTGTAAAGAGATACCCCACCTCACTAGTACGACCTTTTTTCTGTTACTACTTCCAAAAGTGACATTTGCCGCCTTGGTATATGTATGCAGCCGCCTGCTGTTGTGCAATGTTTTTACTTGTTAACTTATAATTGACATGGTTTGTTTAATTGGTAACCTACTTAATTATTTAGTTTTTCTCTTATTAAAACTACGCAAATATTAATGCGTGTTTTTTTAATGGATGTCATTCGCTGAATGAAAGCTGACGGCTGTCATCCGAGAGAACCGGAACCGCAGTTAAGCAAGAATCCTAAGGAAAAGGATAAGGAATTTTCCTTTAAAAAAACCGTAATAGGCCTCCCGAAGTGAAGGTTCAAATTGAATTGTTAAAGTTGAGTGTTTGTAATAATGTTGGTTTAGGATTTGATTAGAAAATTATTAAAAAAGATTTATTATGCCATTCTACCAAATATAGTCAACCATTTTTTTAATAAAAATATCACTCAAATTCTAATGCCTGGCTCCAGGTGGGAGTTTTAAAGACCATTTTAAGTAATTTTGTAGTGGGTGGAAACAGAAGCCTAGCATGAGAAGAGAACCTGGCTATTGAGATCTAGTAACCGGGCATATAATTTGTATTTCATTCTACCTCTTCGATTCTGAATGGTTGTTTCTCGCCTCGTTCTGGCGAGATCTACATGAATACTTGAATTGTTAATGTGATTTTGTTTGCTCTACGCCGGTTTTTGAACTCGCGACCTCTCAGCCCAGACCGAGGATAGAACGATTTTACCATTTTTCGATTAGTCCATTCAGATGGGTTTAAAACCCTCCGAGAGTATTTTTCTAGTCAATGTAAGCCTCTAAAAAGTGTCGCCATTATTGTCATGATTTTTTTAAGAAGTTTGCAATGGCTAGAAAGAGACGTAGTTTTTTTTTACTCGTGAACTTTTCATTTATATTTCGGCTATCGAAAAAGACTGTGTCCAGTATGAAGTTGTGCTATTTAACGGCGTTGTTAATCGTCGCTTCCTCTCAGTAGTGAAGTTGTTGTTGCGTCGGTCTTCCTCCTGGCTCCTGGCCGCTAACAATGGTAATTTGGTCCGTGTGGTAATTTGCGTTTGTACGGATCCGGCCGTTTCTTTGGCCGCGCCACCATCCGGTTTGGATTAGCACCACGGCCGCTCGCGCCCATTGTGCGCCAGTGTACACTTTCTTCATTAAAGCGGTGTAATGGCCAATGCCTCTGGATACCGAGTGTACAACTTACTGTACTCCTTTTATTGCGTGATACAGAGTTGCTCGCACAGTCTGGGGGTAGGCTAATTTTTATTGCGAGACGCCTTGAAGCTTCTTAGCTTTTTGTATTTTTTCGAATAAACCTGTTATGAATAATTTTTATCCTATTTTACGTTAAAAAGTTCTTCAATTCTATTGGTCTTAAGCTATCTTAACATAAAGCGAAATCTGATGGTATATCATGATTTTTTTTCAATTCGCAGCGTCGCTTTCGCAGATTTGAAATATCCATTTGGGAACTCCATGTATGAATTTAGCTTTTGAATATCTAAACGATAGTGATATAGATTAGGCTAATGGACAAAATTAACTAATTAAAAGTCAATTTATGGTTCCAATACTTTTTTCCCAATGATAACTTAACCGCTAAATTAGATATTTTCATCGGTGTTGCACCATTATTTTACACTTGTATAGCATGGGGTTCCCCTACACCTATCTCAATAAAGATTCCAAACTTTGTTTTTTTTTTTTATTTTAAGTTCATTTCTTTTGTGATTCACTCGAGATCGTCAAAGTTTTACGCGGCCGCTAGACTCTTAAGTTTTTTTTATCATTGGAGACTTACGTAAGAAGCTTATGGCAAAATTACCTATATAAACAGCACTGTAAGTTACTTACTGTAATTTATAGGAACTTACAAAAGTCGTAAGTAGCGTAAGTTGTTGAGAGATCTGATCGTGTCCGCGCAAACTTACAGCCTTTTCACAGCTTATGGAATCCGTTTGATAAGTGGAGTAGCTTACGGTAAGTTCGCAATGGCATCTAGACCCTAAAATTAAAAGACGATTTTTGTTGGCTTTATTTTCCCCATTAAAACCCATTTTTTAAATTATTTTAACTAAATCTGATATCGCTTGGAAGAGATTACCTAAATGTTCACTGATTAGAAAAGATCAGTAATTATTTCTATCGGTCCTTTCGTCTTTTTTTGACAAAATTGTGTAATATATGACCGGAGCAACTGGTTGTTAACGGAAAACCATCTTGCCGCGAATAAATTTACAAGTATATCGTCGGTCGCTGTGAGAACTTCCATAAGTTAAACATCCGAACAACTCATTTATTTATTATATACGCCCTATATGGGCTTTTACATATGTTGTTAATTACAACAGTCACAGATAGCCTTTATGAAATACAACCTCTTAAATATTTAATTGGTCTCACGAACAAATACAGGAAAAACATAGTACCATTCCAAATAACTACCTACAGAGGCCAACATTCAAAACAATATGTGAGCATTAATTAATTCGATACCGTAAGTTGGACGAATATCTAAACGTACTTGTAAGTAGCTCCTTAAAAACTTGCTTAAGCCCTAAATTTAACTTACGTGCGTAAAGCTAGCCTTACATTAAGTGTAATTCGTTACATACTAGATATTAATCGTTGGACTGTATTAAGATAGGTTACACACAGTTGGTTTAGCTTTCAGACGACTGTTGAGAGTATCGTTGTAGTGACGATATCGATAAGACACTAACTGAAATTTCTCCATTAATCCGGCAAGATCATGATTGCTAATAGCCGCACGATCGTCTCGCTCACGATCAGCGGCTAAATTTAAATGTTCCGAGCTCAGCGCCATCACCCTCTCTGCATAATCACTTTCTCCATAAACCAGTTCAATGGGAACATTTGTGGCAAGGCTCTCCGTTTTGCTCTCAGGAAATCCTTTCCCGAAACCGAGAAAATGGTGAATATTTAAAAGCACCTCGTTCCGATACCTTTGTACGCCCGAGTCGTATGCGCACTCGCTGGAATATAAATGGGTACTAATTCATGAATTAACAATGCTTCATGCTTTTAACAAGATTTTAACCGAATGTCTATTGATTTGTAGCATATATGTTTACCTAATAGTATGTATGTATGTTAAGTAGATTAGCGCATAGTATATTATTTATACGAGAACCCTTTCACAGCACAGCACAGCCCGCGTGACATGTAAATGTCAGTTTTCGTTACTTTAATTCATGTTCATTATTTTTAAGGTATATTACTATCACACGCCTGGTACACACGATACGAGGTGATGTATGTGGATTAAACAAAATTAAATGATAGAGTTTTATCCGCTTTGTATTTAATTTATTTTTATTTATTACAAATATCAACATTTGTTATCGGCCGACGTATTGCCCATCTCACTAGGTGTGAAACAAACGCCTGTGTTGAGATGCCAATTTACAGGTGTCGTTGTTCAGATAGGTTATTTAGATGACAAATAGATTAATAGATTACAATTTAATTTCATATTTTTCAAAAGTGCTAATTTAAAGGCACGAAAGAATTTAGAAGCTGACAGGTTTATTGGAGGTGATAAATGATCTTACTTTTGAAGGAACTTTTGTTTTGTGTATTTCTGATGTCACTAGGCAGAGAATTTGAATAGCTTAATAGCATTGTATTTAAAACTTATTTGTCCATAAGAGGTTTTATTAACTGGAATATTAAAAGATTTTACATGTGATTGTCTTAGGGCTCTAGTGCTTTTTCTTTCTTCAAACATATGAACATTTTTGAATTGATGCAGCAGGATATTTTATTAATATGTTTTTTTCAAGTTGGGAACATTTAGTTTCTTAAGAATAATGTACATTTGTTGTTAAGTAACAAATGTATAAAGTGGATAACACTCTATGAAACAAAATGTCTAGAAACTGTTACGTAGTTAATGCCCAATATTACAAAAAAATAATGATTCCTATTAGACGGTGTTCATGAAGACTTGGGTTGATCAAATTATCACGGGATATCGTAAGTGAATTCAGTATTTCAATAAATTTAATGAAAACTGAGGAGTTCTCTCAAGATCTGGCCTACCCTGGTTAAAAATGGCATGATGAAACATCTTTGATGTGAAAAAAAAATTATTTTAATAATAACATTAGCTCAAATTTCAGTCCACTCACAACATAATACTTTTAATATTAAATTTTTTGAAGACGAGTGTTGTATTATTGATTTATGTATTATTTTGATACCCATTATACGTGATATAATTGTTAATAATATCATTCCCTTGAGGTAATTTTCAAAAATTATCATTCAAGATGTCAAAAAAAATCATCCAAGAATTATTATTATTATCATTATCTTCTGCCTTTCATTACCCCTCGGTAGGTATACGAAAGGTTCATTAATCTTTATTTTTCTTCAATCTTTCCCCAAGTGGTGAGTCCATAGTTCGTGCACACTTATTCAGCTAGCGCCTGAACAAACAACCGGATTCAGTTAGAGCAGTGTTCACAAATTCTAAATTCGTGTTGACCGAATCATATTGAGACAGTCGAATTTTTAGTTTACGCTCTTTATTTTAAGACTAGTCTCTATGGAAAAAAATCTGTTTTGTTCGAATTACCTTCCAACTGATGAGGGGGGTCGTGAACGTTGATAGTGAAATATTTTTTTTGGGTCATTTTTTGCTTCTCGTGCCCACAGTTTGGGACGGCTGAGCTGGCTGGAGGCTACCGTGGACTTTGTAACATCTCCTGCTATTGTTCGACTTTACCTCAGTATTCGTGTGTGAATCTGATGGATGAAGTGCGGGAAGATTTGGATATAAAGCATGATACTGGAAATAAAACCCTATTCACATTTAAACATAGTATTTATTGGCTCTAAAAAACCCCGACAACATTTTAGAGAAAAGATAAGAGTAGATAGGAGTATTAATTCAAAATTAAACGGTTTAAATGATTAATGATGGCTCTTGTGGACAGATTCTTCTCCTCAGCATCAGGCAAGGCCGCTCCAGTCCTGATGTTGAGCGATTCCCACTATCATCTTCAGCGAAGTCTATGACGATACTTCGAAAGCGCCATCCGCTACAGCATCTCCCGTGGGGTTCAGTCAATAATACATGAGGATGCTACCTTAGGTCCTGTTTGGTCGTCGATATAGCTACCGACTCTCGTGTCCGTTCATCCTCAGCAGGGATTTTCTCCAACTCACCAGGCATGCGCGGTTGGGGTTGATAACCTTACAATTTGGCCATCAGTAAACTAAAAAATATACCCACTTCGGGTAGATTGGGTAGATGCACCTTGGCGTCAAACAGAAAAGAAAAAAACTAACACATAATCACTCCCTTCAATCACGTCGAGCTCCACGGCCCGTGTCAGGTTATGTCTGACGCCATCTTGTCCTCGCTCTCCTCCGCCGGATGTCTCCCATAGACATTTTCTCAAATCTCTTCCGTAGACAATAGAAGTGATGCCTTTATAAGCGGGGTCAGTATTTACGTTACAACTTATATTATTATAAATCCTTCCCACTCAGGTTCTCAGGAGTACAGGGAGGTCAGAACGCACCGCATTGTTTTATTGGTTCGCGCGTTTGCAGTTTTACAGCCAACCCTTATTGTAAAACATCACTATTGTCGAGCAAGCCTGCGAAACTATGTGTCTTTACTTTTTATCATTGTGGACTTTCAGAAGAACGCATTATTTTCAGGCATTATTCAGCTTTAACAAAACTGGTCCTTAAAATGGTACAAGGCTTTCGACTACGTCCATTAGTTATTTTACAACCTATTAATGTTGGCTTGTTATAACATCGAAATAGTCCCCGACTTTCAGTGACAGACAGTTGTTATTGTTAGTGATAGTGATAGTGCTCACTGGAAAGCTAGTACTACAATTAAAATTAATTATGGCCGCTAGCAATATTAACAAAAGATTGTATGCCATAACATTGGTATTTCAATGGTTACTTAAAATAATATAGATATTCAAAGGGGATGTAATAATAACTCTTTCAGCACCTTTGTACTTCGTTACGATCACGAAGAAAAAAAACTGTAAGGATATTCCTTATTTCGTCTATCTTTTTCGGGTAAGATCAATCCTTACTACAGCCACAATACGGCAAATAAAGTGACTGATCCCGTTTCGCCGGTATTGCTTCGTATGTGATCAGTACGTATTTTTTTCAACACTTTAATTTGAAAGAACATTAGGTCTCAGTGGGCGTGTTTCACATAAAATGATGAATGGTGCACTAAATACAAAAAAAAATGTACTAATTCTAAAGAATTTACAATAAATATATGAAATATACCTTCAAAACTTGCACTAAAAAATTTTCGGGAGTAACCGACATTTTTTATTCTCTTTAAATAGGGAGGGAAATTTTTTTTAAATCTTCGTGTTTTCAAATATAAACACGGTACGAAAGGGTTAAGCAAAAAAATATCAAATACTTATCGAAGAGGGAAGCTTCGATTTCAAAATGTGTTGATATTTATGTATTAAACAGTGGTTTATACATAACACTTATTATTCATTTAATTATCTAAGATATTATCAAGTATAAAATATGCTCTAAATGTGGTAACTAAAGTGCCGTTCCGAAAGGGTTAAAAGTAGTTCTGCGCGGTGGCTTACTATAACTCAGTTAGATTAAACAAACCTCTCTGCTTTTAACCGTTTACGGTCACATGGTCAACCACCCTAACTGACCACCAAACAAATCCACGACATTTATGCTGTTTAAATGTACCTTTTGATTCGTGGAAGTATTGGTTGTTTACGATTTTTAATTGGATTATTTATTTGCTTTACTTGGACCAGGACAGCTCACAACTTATCTGATCAGACTGAAAAGTGGATAAAGCTCCGTTCGTACAAGGGTTTTTTCCCACGCGGCTTCCGATTGACAGTTCAATCGGTTTATTACCAGTATTACACGAACATTACCGTCGGCTTTCTCCACCGCGCGACTCCTTTGCAATCAGTTCGTATCCGTTTGTATATAAATCACTCTAACACACAAGACCGTAGATAAAGATAAAAGGCGGCTTTCTCAAATATGAATACTACGACACTACGACACGTGCTGCTCGGATCCCCTTCTTTTTAAAATATCGTATAAACGAATGTCTTAACGTTTTATTTAAATAAAAAAACGTAAATTCATTCTCTTGGCATTGTTCTAAAATCTCGACATCTGAACGATTGTGAATTCTTATCTAATTGGAATCAATGTTCCGTATTACAACGCACGATCTGCAAACAATTGAGATGAAAGAGCAAGAGCCTTTGACAATTTTATTTTTAGTTTATTTATCGGACGTCCTCCGTAACAGTCTACCTACCCATTATTTGATTTTGCATTCGAGTCTCCTGAGGTTGCTGGTTTGATTTCCACCAAAGCGCAAAACAATATTGAACGATCTCATTTAATTTAGTGTACAGCTCTCTTAAGAAACATTTTAAAATGAAGGGATATAAAATAGCTACATTTTTCTAATTTTTAAAACTAAATGAGTTTTTTTTAATAATGATAGACTAACATCATAAATTCGCGATCGTTTACTTAAATCTGGAAACTTTTAGGGATGTCGGTTATAAGTATATCTTTACATTTCGTCCCCACCAGCACAGCACTGTTAAGGGATGCTATGTGGAGCCCGTAAGCCCGGCTTTTGCACCCGTTCAGAATCTCCTTTACATTCCCTTCCATGCCACGCGCCCGCTGTCACGTTGGTTGGCGGTCTCACGCGGCCGCCTATCGATTCCGGCGGCGACGAAGGGCGGCCCGGGAGGTGCGCGTAGGGCGGCCTGGGCGCGGGAAAGCCCGGGACGAGCCGCCCCTCGTTCTAATCCGGCCGACACGACTCGACGGATGAACGGGCTGGTCTTTCCACTAGTCTAGGATGGTCAGTGACGATAGTCGTTCTTAACGCACTGGGAACTGCAAAAAAAATTAACCGATCATCGAAGTGAAATTTACACGTATTAAAAAGTAAAAAAAAGTGTAGAAGATTCTCTCTGCATTCCAGTGGCTTGCATTGCTCTATGACCAAAGGTAGACTGTGTAGATTTATATGTTCGGGTAGGTAGGAATAAAATTGTACATTGAATATTTGAAAATGACCATTTTATTGTCTTCTGCTGATTGTTAAGGCCAACTGAATAAATGAACGAACACCCATTTCTTAGAAATTTGTCACATTTAAAAAATTTCTGTTATCTTTAATTTTTTCTTTATGGTTCGTTGCTTTTCCTAGGGCAGGCAGAGCGTTTTAGATTTTATGGACTGCACGCCACTGCTATATCCCCCGGTGAAAGATCACTATGCATAATCGAATCATATCTAGAAATGGATTAAACTACATTTGAGACTACTATCATAAAATATGATCGAGTACCATGAACTTTTCGTCCTTCCGTTTCTCCGTCTCTCCCAGTCCTTCAGGCCTCACGTCTTTTCACTATAATTGATTGTGCCACTTCTTCGGGTAGCTGAAACTGAGATAGTATTTATTAAAAAAAAAAAATATCTATATATATATTTATATATATATTTATATGTATATATTTATATGTATATATTTATATATATATATATTTATATATATATTTATATATATATATTTATATATATATATATATATTTATATATTTATATATATATATATTTATGTATATATATATATATATATATAAGGTGTTAAGCAAGGCTGCTGTCGCTGTGGTTATTCAATCTATACATGGATAATTGTATGCAAGAGGTGGGCTTGGGCGCGAAAATGAGTAATCTGAAAGTATATTGCCTGTTGTATGCGGATGATGCGGTGCTTTGCTAACACAGTATGGAAGATTTACAGTCCCTCGTATCTAGTATGAATGAAGTATGCATGAAGAACGAGCTAATGATGAATGTAAGTAAGTCTAAAGTCATGGTGTTTGAAAGAGACAGTGCCAAAACAGTGTGCAATATAGTTGTGAATGATGAATACTTGGAGCAGGTCGATGAGTTTGTATATTTGGGAAGTATGTTTACGAGAGATGGAAAGATTGATAGGGATATTGAAAGAAGGGTGAATGCAGGAGGACTGAACGCGGTTGGCGCTAACAAAAAGTTGTCCAAAGAAGCGAAGCTAGCAGTCCACAATGGAGTGCTGATACCAACCCTGATGTATGGCAGTGAGGCATGGAATTGGCAGAAGAAGTATGAAAGTAGACTGAATGCGGTAGAAATGAGATCTCTGAGGCGAATGTGTGGTAAAACCGTGTATGATCATGTGGAAAATATTTAAATTCGTAAAGAATGCAAGGCTGATGTAAGCGTAATGAGTAAGATTAAGAAATGGACGCTTAGATGGTTTGGGCATGTGGAACGAATGAACGAAGAAAGGAGTGTAAGGAGAATGTATGACGCGAATGTGAATGGAAGAAGAAGTCGGGAACGCCCGAGGAAGACATGGCACGATCAAGTGAATCAAATACTTGAGACGGGCCATGTCAGAAGTCGGAATAATAGAAGAGAATGTATGAGACGATGTATGAATTTGAATGAAGCAAGAAGTGTATGCCAAGATCGAGTTGTTTGGCGGTCCGTCCTCTCTGTCCACCCCTGCGGGGAAACGGCTTGATGGTTAGTTAGTTCGTTAGTAATATATATATATATATTACCATACTATGTTCCAAGGTGGTCTGGGGTTTCTTTTATGCTTTAATAATATTTCAATGATTCCATTCGAAGGTTGAATCTGACAGAAACGTGGGAAAGAGCTCTGGAAAATGTGACTATTAAAGTAATTTCCCTTTTATAAGAGTTGATATTTTGTTATCGTTCCTGTCAAATTAAATTAGACTGTCGTCGCCTGCTGTTTGACGCCGAACAACTTGACTGACGAGTCGAGAAAGGGTGCCGTGGGTGGGTGGGCGGTCTCGGGGAGTTCCGATAAAATATACAATTTTCTTCGAAAGATGTAAAATCTCTTTGTGGCGTCATATTTAAAAATTAATGACATTAGCTTTGTTTAAAACCACTCTAATATGAATATATTTTTTTTATTAAAAAACCTTTGTAACCTTTTTCCACTTATTTATTTTCAACCGGACCGCCAGTCGGACGATGTAGGTGATAGGGTGGAACCGGTCCGGTCGAAATTAAATAAGTGGAAAAAGGGTACAAACTTTTTTTAATTAAAAAAATTCATATCAAGCGTTTGAATTGACAGTTTCAAAATTAGAAATAATTAATACCACTGTATTTAATATGTTAATTTCAGAAGTGGTTTTAAACAAAGTTATTGTAATTAATTTAATGATTTAGAATTTTGTTCATATACGCAAACATAACCCTCCCACTTCCCGGAACCCGTATAACTATGGTACCTATCCCCAATTTGGGAATAAAGCCTGCGGAGGAGGATGAGAAGAGATCTACCACGCTGTTAGATCTATTAGTTTAATTACTGACTATCGCTTTCAAAAGTAATTTTAATCTGTCGGTCCTAGCCAGGGCCAAATTGAATGTATGTATTATATTTAGTTTTCTTGTGAATAAAATTCTTTTATTTAATATTTTTATGAACACTTCGGGTTTTGAACCCCAGGCCTTACCTTTCGTCTGCCGCTCAGCTATGGAGGTCTTAAGTGTGTTTTTCAATGTCTAGTACGTGTTGGAATTGCCACATTTTCAATTAGTTAGTCATTTATTAGGTTGTACGATATTTAATTAATGAACATATTATTATAATATCAAATATTACAATTATTTCAGCACATACTTACTTACACGTTATTTTGTCCACCATTTAAATAAATAACTAACTAACCATTACACCGTTTCCACACAGGGGTAGGCAGAGAGAATAGACCGCCAAACAAGTGTCTCTGCACACACTCGTTGCTTCATTAACATATCGTCTCTTCTGACATGACCCGACTCAAGTATTTGATTCACTTGATGACATGTCTTCCTCGTAACTTTCGCGTATACAATATCTACCTTCTAAAAACAATGCTTCACCAAAAATATCAACTTACTCCGCTAATACTTCCAGTCCCAACCCTATATAAAGCGATCGATTATATTTCTATCCTCATTTACTTCTCAGACTAATCTCATCAAAGCTTCGTATTTTACGAAGCAATCACTTAGCTTAATTACTTAGCTTAATTAAATTTAATATTCCAACTAGAACTACTTGATCAAAAATGTATTCAACTGTAACAATAATTTCAGGACCGAGTCATTCAAAAACTCGCTTGTACCTAGACTTCACGCAGAAGGATACTTTTTCAGATATTGTAGATATGTTCAACTGCACGGAATGCGAATACAAGAAGACTAATAGCATACGAGTACATACTCAATTATCACAATTACTTACTTACTTACAGTACTTACAGTATTATTATTATTACAGTACTTCACAATTATCCTACGAGGAGTTGCCGAGACTTCAGGCTTCCCAAAACAAAACTTACGTGTACACAGAACAGCGTGTTTTATAAAGGGCAAAAACTTTATAATAACCTACCAAATTCCATAAAGGAAGCCTCAAGTCTTGGCACTTTCCGTAAAACATGTGCTATATACATAAAGAAAAATTTATGACTTGTATTTCTATTTGTACTAACTGTATTTCTTAAACCCTATTTTTTTTTTTGAACTGGGGTAACTGTATTTCTTTTTTTTTATTAACTGTATTCTTTCCGTTATAATTTTATGACTCTATTTATTTTATTATGTATCTTATATGTTTTTTATTACTAGATGTATGAAAATTTGCTTACATCTAAATAAAGCTACAAAAAAACAAAACTCAACAATTACTAACAAGTTTCGTGTCTAGGGCATAAGTATGCGTGAATGTGTTGTGTCTTTTGTATATTCGCTTTTGTTGCTAATTATATTGAATTATACACACTGAATTTGTCGATTTTTAAATCTATCGTGAGACTTTTAAAAAATTTGTGAATAATGATCTATACTATTGATGTACCTACTATAATGTGTTTAACACCTATGTCATTATTATAATTAAAATTTTATAAAAGCCCTCAAAGGGTATTTGCAATGTAATAAATAAATAATGAATTTACCCAAACCAATGCCAGATTAGTTACTACCATAAATTAGTATTTTTTTCTAATTAGTCAATCATTATGTTTTGAATGTTGATTGTTTGCTATGGATGATACGAGACAGCAGTCGCCCCATAAGTACAGGAAAAGTAGACCCAAAATGCATGAAATAAATGACATAATTAATTCATTCACGAAAATTTGGTCATACATTATTTTGACAGTAGAAATATTAATTCGAAGAGTTCGCCCAATTGAAGTGGCGACACACCCCTGTAGGGGGGTGGGGGGAGAAAGTGGCTGAAAAAGGGAGAAAAAGCTAAAAATAGCTAAAAATGAGAAAATATTAAAAATGTATGAAATTTCGAACAACTGTATCTCGGAAACTGTTGAATTTACAGATACCGTTTGATTTGTGACTTGGTCGCAATATTTCATTCCAATTCAACAATTAATTTTCTTTCATTTGTGTCAAAATCTAAGACCAAGTTCATGCAAGGCGGATTCGTCCTCGAGGAGTTCTCTGTCGGACCCGCACGTTGTCAAATTATAACGACCTTCATACATTCGTTTGCACATGACCGCGCGAATAATTCGACAATGCGATTTCCGCCGACAAGTTGATGCCACACTGAATCAGCTCGACTCGAGTTTTTATGCATTGCTTTGCGTTGTGACTGACTACCAACAAATTGAATGTGCTGAAAGGATTCATTATGAACAAAATTATTATTTATTGACTTTTTGGATACGAGGCCAAATAATAATGGGGTGTGAGGCTTATTCAAAGAAATTTCCGAGAAAACGATATTTGCATGAATTGATAGAAATATTCGTGGAAGCCTAAAGGTTCTTTAAAAAACGGAATATGTGAACTAAGCTCGTTCCGCAGCCCCTGAACAGCCAATAGAAGCGTGAATAGAACACGCTGACGAATCTGTCTCATCTGAATTTGGCCGTAATGATGTACTGTTTCATCGGTCCGTACGAGTTTACTGGTTGTTTGTTAATGTTAATTCCCCGCCTAGAGATTTTATATTCAATTTCACAATATCTGCAATTGAAATTGAGGCCACTGTGCATCTACTACCGTAGTTTCAATACACCAACTCGATGATAAAATATGCATTTTTGATGCATCAAATTATTTATTCATTCCAAGTCTTGTATGCACATCTCTCTAAGAACTGGGTTGTGGTTTTTCCACACGGACCAGCTAATCACCTAAACTCCATTTGGTTTGCGATGGTTCTAATAAAGCGCGATGCATTGATTCTGCAAGCAACCAACCTTAATATTATACCCTTCTATGTTGGCGATAGGGTTGTCGTAACTTATTCCACCCGATGGTCTGATCTAGCAACAGTGTTCGATTGATGTAAAGGTTGTTTTAACCCTTTGTCCCTGAACATAAATTTAGCCAATTTTCATACAAATTTTTGGAGATTATCTGTTATTTATGGCTTGAAAATCATTCCATTTTTTTTTAAAATTTTCTGAAATCCCCTTGAAAAATTCATCCGGTACATTTTTGTACTGTCGGGCAATAAGTAATAATTTATTTATTATGTACGTTGAATTTTGATAAATGAGGACGTTTTTGGTTTTCATTATGAGACTCGTTGTTACAATTTTATTTTATTTTATTTAAACATAGAACAGAATTTGGCTCGTCACTGAATCTTGCTGCAACATCCATCACATCTTCCTCGTTTATTTACAATTATCGGTGTTCCTCTATTTCCCAAATGAACATCTTTAACAAGTGAATACTCATCCTTTGTACGTTTTGAAGGGCCTTCACTTTTAGTGTCATCGAGACATTTCTTCTAAACTGCTTTACATATTGTTTCTCAAATAAATTACAATACATATGCGACATAACAACACTCTCCAAAACAGTCTCTGTCAACGCAATAGTACTCGTAGACGATCAGCCATGTCAACCCCACCCATGTTGGCTGTAATTTTTAACTATTGTTGGACAGGGAAACTCCAACATGGATCAGTTTTTTTGGGTTCTTTTTACTTTAGAAACCTCATTCCCATGATAGTTAGACACCAAGTGAACCATTTTATTATCTTAACTAACTAACTAACTATCTATCTATCTATCTATATTTCCATTTGAAAACTCCAATATCCATATCTGCTGTTATATTAATTCGTAAACCCTTTAGATTTACTCTGATGTTCGCAGGCTAAAATGTTTTCTCTTTTTAATCTTTTAACCAAGTGTAAGTGTAAAGACGTAAAATAGTTATCAAATACTACAATTATCCCAGAATCCCAGCTCTCTGGTCAGACCCAAGACCACACGCTCACCTAAAGTATAGTCTTTAAATTCCTGTTGGAGCTGCTCATCTTTACGTTTGTATATAGAAAGTTTTAATATATACCCCCTTTGGTCGGCAATACACCACATTTTATAACCACGTTTTACTGGTTTCGTGGGCATACTCGTACCCCCTTTTCATGACGGACCTACCTTTAAACTTGATCATTGATTCGTCGACAGTCAGTTCTCTTGTGCCATTATATTATATGATCGTCCAAAAGATTTGTTGAGACTATCAACTATTGGTTTAAGCCTACAAAGTTTGTCAGTACATCCTGACGGTATATTGTTGCAATGCAAGTTACCAAAATTACTGAAAATCTATGACGTGGCATTGCGGAACATATTACGTCAATGGCTGACGAGTAATGATCGCTCCGCGCAGGGTGTTCATTATGTGAATATTTATTCCGACAAATGCTGAAAATTCTTCCTTTTATAAATTCAAGGTTTTGCCTTTCTGTCTCGCTTATAAATTTGATTGATACAGAATTGGATACTCCATGTCATCAACCATTTTCAGGAAGATGTCAGTAGGTGTTTCACAGTTTTCAAAAATATCAGAAGAGACACCTTCAAATTGACATGGTGGCACATTGGTACCAAAATCCTTCTTTTTTCATTTACGTTTTCGTTTTGGTAGCGCGTAGTAAGTGGATAAATATTAGAGTTTGACAAATTTGAAGGACCCAAAGCATCCACAGGAACAATGTTGTCATGATCAGAATGTGCATTCTGAACGGATTCCCTTACAAAAATTTCACCACAAACTGCAGTTTGACACACACGTGGTTCATATTCATCATCTTCAGACTCCACTTCTGACGGGACATCAATATTTGGAATACATAACCAATTCACTGACAATACAAAATAGTACCGGTTATAAAAAATCATATATTTTATAACAGTAAGGATACAAAAACACAAAATATGTACAAGTGTGAAAAGGAATGCTCATCACATAATAACAATATAAAACTGGTTCCCCTGGTGTCAGTTTTCGTAATTAAACTATGTAAAATGCTCGACGTGCAAATAATGCATGTCCAATAATGAATGTACAGGAATAATATGTTAAAAAAAAATGGTATAGAAGATACATGCAGTTTTATGAACGAGTACAAATTTGTACCGTCAGGGAGCAAAGGGTTAATGAATAACAGATTTCATATCTATATATTTATTTATATTTTGTAAATATGTACTTCACCCTGCTTTGATGCATTATTTTCTTTTCAAGTTAGCCCACAAAGAAATTTTCATTAAAATCTGGGTAATTCTTTATGCGCCTATATGAAATTTCTTTTATACATAAGTTTCTGGTGTCAATTCCTACTTAGTATGTCTTTCCTATAAAGATCTAGCTCACGGAGATAAAATCTATGACAGCAGACATATGTAAACCTGGCTCTTCTGTTATAAATGAAACTTAATTATTTTATTCTTATTCGTGAGTTTAGAGTTGTCTTACATTATTTCCTCGTTAATTTGAACTGTTATACAGCTTGTGCCACACTGCAGAATTCAAAGAAAAACTATTCATTTTAGCAAAAGTTTCATTCAGGGTCATAACGCCGGATTTCCAGATTATTCAATTTTCCCGCTCATGGGGGTTAAGCCGGTTAAGGTTTCCTATACACCACAGCACGAGCTAGCTGCCGGTTCGCAAAGGCGAAGGCGCCCAGTTATCGTAATATTGAAATGAAAATCTTTCTGAGGTCATGTCATTATACCGATGCACAATGATGGCTGCAGACGCAGA
This sequence comes from Halesus radiatus, assembly GCA_022606495.2. Lineage (NCBI taxonomy): Eukaryota > Metazoa > Arthropoda > Insecta > Trichoptera > Limnephilidae > Halesus > Halesus radiatus. The sequence goes on from JAHDVE020000703.1 coordinate 252,524, forward strand.
CGGGGAATCTATTTGGGCCAAGGTTAAGAATAAAGGCGGAAGCCGTCTAAAGAGAAACTCCAAGAAGGCGGGCTGGATTCGTCATCTCTCGTGCTCTTTTTCTCTTTACTGCATTCAAATTCGATTGCTACTTCGGATTCGTAAATATTTATTATTGAATATAAAGACTAAATTGGATAAGTTTTCAAATATATTATTATACGCAACAAAAGTTATTATTAACCTTCCATACATAATATTTTTTACATGTTTAATGTACTGTTATGATCAGCGTTACTCGATGCACTGCTGGATGAAGGTATTCCCCTCTTCAACTTTCTTTGCTTTTGTACCTTGCGTCGCGCGAACTCGCTGCCCAGGTAGGTATTGTGTCTGATTCACGACTAAATACCGTAAGGGGGAGAGGGGCGTCGGAGAGTTATTATTTATTAATTCAAAATAATGATAATATTATTGTGTAATACGATAAACCTGATGTTTTTAAAGAGAAAAATATTTATTACTTTTTTTTTTAAATTTGCATAGGCTTAGCATTTATCAAAATATAATCAAAAATATTACACATTTCTGACCGTTCTACGCATGTTTTACAAAAACATCTAAAAAGTTGAATATCTTTAAAAAATGCTGTGAAGGTTTTTCTGTAACATGTTGATAAGATAAATTAAAAAAAAACAGTATGTAGTTTAATTTTTTCATGAACACTACGCAACTTTAATGTTTTTTTTGTAATGCCGATTACAAATCTTTGGTTTTGTTTTTTTTTTTACAAAAACGCAACGAGAAAGGATTAAAAATACTTTTATCCACTTTAAAAATCATATTCGTATTTTAAATATTTTGTAAAACATACAATGGGACATTCGGAAAAATTAATATTTCTGTTTAGATTTTGATAAATGCTAAGCCTATGTAAATTTATAAAATAATTAATAAATATTTTTCCATTTAAAAACACTATGTTTATCGTATTGCGTAATAATGCTATTATTATTTTGAATGAATAAATAATAACCATCCGACGTCCCTCTCGCCCTTAAAAAAGTCTTCACTTAGGTCTGTCATAAACCTTTTGGTCATATTAAACGGTATAGTAATAAAAAAAAATCTACATTATTTCGAGTATTTTTATTGTGTTCAAGTTTAATTTGTAGAATTCTATTTTTTATAAACTTAATTTACCCTGCGACTAATACTAAAACAAGCAATATGTTTGTACGTTTAGAATTCGTTCGACCAACATCTAATAAAATTACAAAAATGTTCATAACCGTGGCTTAGAAATTACCTTCCGCACGAATAATAATATAGGATCAACCGCTTAAAAACTCAAAGTCAAGTACCCAATTAATAAACTCCAGGGTGACGAATACAACGCAATATATATTGAACAAACTCACATGTCGTTTAACACCACTGAATAAATAGACGTGCCATAATAGCTAAATTTGTCTACTATTTCAACGGCTGGAAGCAATCACGTGACAACCTAAATTTGACACCAGACATTTCTCGCATAAGCAAATTTAAAACATTTCTAAAAAGGGTCAAACTAAGTACTCCAACAAAATATTTGATTTTTGTAAACAGGCCGAACCTTTTTATTATTTAGTGTTTTACTTATTGGCTTTTTGGGTTAGTTTGGAATCTGTTTCACAGCTACGGGTAAAGGAGGTTTGAAATAAATTCCGCACAATTGTAAAAAGGACGAGTTGATCATTTTCAGATTTGCTTTTCGAAAAGTAAATACTACTGCAATGCAATGCAAGTTGCCTGGAGATTGTCGGGATGCATTTCTTCGCAAATCAATCAATGACAGTGACCCAACTAAGGTCGCCCCTTCTGGTTTCTTTCCCTCGCGTGTTAGGGTATCTCTAGTATTTTTATTTGCTCCCCGTTTAACACTAAATTTAACCCTTTGAGGCACAAGATTTGAAACAAAAAAATGCTCGTGTTGCACAGAATTTCGACATCTTCGAAAAGTACGTATTTACCATCTATTGGCCGATATAGTAAGCCGTTGGAGCGGGCGGGACATAATTTAAACCGCTGTGTTTCAAGTGGTTTTATTTTTTCGAAGTGGTATAAATTACACCCCACCATGCAGCAAAATATAAAAAAGATGGGTTATTTTTGATACCACTATGCTTCAAGGGGTTAAATAAGAGGAATATGAGACCGTTAAAAAGTAAAATAGAGTTAAAGTTTACCAAAAACCACTCTCTCGCCGATAATAACAATCCAATTCCTTTGCACATTAATAATAAGGATCACAATCTTAACCTCTTAGAACAATTGGAAATTAATATTAATTTTAATAATCGAAAAGCTAATTTAATAAATGAAAAAAATAATATAATTCATTTGCCACTTCTCTGATACGTTCGAGTTGAGTTCAATTATAGGCCACAATAGAGGGTAATATAAATTATGTAGGAAAATATCTCATTCAAATAACTTTGGAAACGCTAATGAAATCATCTCAATGACCTTAAGTCAAATTTAAACAATATAATATAACCCTTAAGTAGGGCAACTTCGCGGTGTAATAACCATTTAAATAATTGTTAATTTACTCGGAAATTAATTAGGGCATTGGTAAAATGAAAAAATTAAAACATTTTAAGAGTTCATTTCGATTTTTTTTTCACTATCGTTTACCTATATAAATAATGTAAATATATCGTTTGTAAGTGGCTTCACCACAGATAATGCATTCGGAAGGCGAAACCGCTGGCACGCGTAATAAAGAACCTTTTTTTTATTAGTAACCCATTTTTTAAACTCAATAATAATAGTTATTATAAATTTTTTTTAAACTTAATAAATAATACTAGATTTCGTACCTGATTTCGTTCATGCAATTAAAAATCGCAGCAGAACTAAGAGTCTGCAAATATCTCGAGTTTTAGTTGGACAGGCAAAATACAATGATTAAAATATAATTATTATAGAATAGATGTCATCACAATTAGACAATTTTGATAATTTTCTACATTCTAGCAACAACTATCATAGGGTATATTTATATTGACGATATTATGTGTACATTTTATTAGTAATATTGTTATTGAGGTACTTTTCCTTGCGGCGCGCCCGAGGAAGGCATGGGACAATCAAGTGAATTAAATCTTTTAGTCAGGTCATGTCAAAGAGACATCAGAATAATGTGACAGTTAATATGTGCAATAACAGTTATGAGTGTGAATAAAGCAAGGAGCGTTTGCCAAGACAGTTGTGTGACTGTCCATACTCTTTCATCCCTCCCAGGAAACAGCATTATGGTTAGTTATTTAGGGTTCAATATTTTGTATCAACGTGTAAGATTGACGAGATGATAATATACTGCAGGTCCTTGTTCTGTTTATTTGTTAAAGCTCATTTGTTTGGTTGTTACAGTGGATCACCCAGTTTCACAGCCTATCCCCATGGGCGGTCGGCGCGGGGCGGGATTCCCCGGCGCCGACGCCGCCAGCATCCTGTCGCCCAGAGACGCCTCCGGAGGACTGGGCGTCAAGATGGTCGAGTACGTGCTCGGGGGCTCTCCGACAGGTAATAATACTTTATTCTTCTCAGGGGTTTTGTCGTATCCATCCGCTCGCTTCTGTACTCGACTACTCGAGCATACCATAGAGCAGTGGTCAAGATTTTTGACTTATAATAAATATATATAAAAAAATTTCAATCAATTTTCTGATAGTTTAGTCTGTTGTCGGCTTTACGTAAAGTACTAAGGTATATTGATACCTAACAAAATTGCAGTATGACCCAGGGGTCCTCATAGATTTGGAGGTTGATCAAATGATTACTTTATGTTTTTAATCTTTGAATATAATATTAACAACTCTGAAAATGAAACATAAAACTGAAAAGACACAGAAAAGAAAAAGATATTGAAGATACTCGAACCCAAGAGGTCCTGGGTTCGAGTCCCAGTTGCTGCGACATCTTTTTACGTTCCGTGTCTTTTCGGTTTTGTTTCATTTTGAGAGTTACTAATATTATCTTCAATGATTAAAAATATATTACAACGAGGTTTATAAGCTTCGTTAAATTATTCCAAAATTGAAAATAGTTTTATGATTTCGGTGTTGACAACCCGACGTTTATTATTTTAATTTTTCCTTGAACAAGTACGTTACTCGTTTCACTAGTCATTAGACATTAGACATTAGTCATTAGACATTAGACATTAGACATTAGACATTAGACATCTAGACAATGTCTGTTGGATTATAAATTAATTTGTCATCATACTTTTAACATCATTATTTTACTAGCCTTGGTTTCTGATGGCTGGCGTAGATAACAATTTGACGAAGCCGTGAAACAAAACATTACATTCTGATCCCCAACCATTTGATGTAATTAGATTAGACACTGGCGCTGAATGTGGGAATCTTCGTTTTACATATGTTTAATATTCAAATACGCCTTTGAGATGTTATTATCCTTGTAATTCCCAAGATGCTTTGGGCCATGTGCGCGGTGGTAATAATCCCTTCACACCTCGGCCGAAGGTTCAATTCCAAAATGCCCTTCAAAAGTTCTAATCATTATAAATTGACAATGACAACAACATCGAGAACTTGTAACTTTCTTACCTTTCAGTTAAATTTGTAAATCTTACAGTAGGTTTATTAAAGTATGTCATCTCTGATAATTTTGAATTTTCCAGGCAAAGAAAACCACATGCAGAACCTCGACCCTCGCATGCGTTCGCTGAAGATATCCGAGGACAACGGGGGCGGCGGCGACAACGGGTCCGGTGAGCAGGCGGGCGGCGACCAGCAGCAGCTACAGCTGCAGCAGGCCAACGGCGGCCCGCCCATGCACAACGGCAACGGGAGCATGGCTGCCGAGGAGGAGAAGGCTTTCAAGTGAGTCGCTGTCTTGTTATTTGTTGCATCCGCACCCGCCTTGTCCTATCCCAACCTTTATGTATTCTAGAGGTGGTTATAGACTTCTGACATAATGAGAATGGACTGATGTCTTTAGTAACTAGTTGGTGTTCTCAGCAAAGTAATTAACGTGCAAAAATACATATTTTTGAATCGAGTTTATTTCTCAATACGACATTTTTTGAGGTTTCGTTTTTATTTGTATGTCATCTTGTACCTGTAATCTATCACGTCGGATATCATTTCACGATACCTGGCCGCATTGAATAATTTCTCTGCCCAAGTTTCTATTATATAATTTTTTTCAATTTTCATTTTCAAGAAACAAGTTTCTCCGCACACAGTTTGTATGTACACATTTCATTAAATTGAACTTTTAGTTACTCTACGTAATGCGACCCACATAATTGGCAGATGACGAAACCGAGTTTTGACAAAAGTTTAAATTATATCATTGTTTCCAATTTCCACAGCACAGTGTTATTTTAATTATCCTTTTGCTTCATCTCTACTGTTAAACACGTCTTGATTTTGATGTAGCTTTTATATGCATTTTATTGGTTTTCGTGGAAGCAACGCAGACACATTCATTACCTTTCCGAGCGGTTAGCGCACAGGAGCGCATTCTAATTACTATTATTGTTATTCGTACGCTGTAATGCAAAACTGCCTATTTACAAAAATCGAACTTTTCAGTAGAGCCAAAAAACTGTACGGACTTTCACTAGCGTAATATTACAAATATATTTAAGTTATTGAAAAAATATATGGAATTCTTGCTGTGATTTATTAACTTGGCATTGGATAAATACTATTTTAAATTCATAATTCTTTTATTCTTTTATTTTGTATTTATTGATTATTTCCTTTATATCCTTGTATTTGTCCCTCAAAACATTTTAATAATTTGCAAATACCTTCCTTGCAAAGTCCTCTTGATTCAGTTTCCACCAGGAAAATAATTTTTAAAATCCTTTCCTTCACTATTTTAAAATTTAGCGACTCTGTCAATGTTAGACAAAATAACGCGATTTTAAATTTTGCAGACAAATAAAATTATTTTTCTCAAATATTTATTTGGCATAACATGAAAAATAGCCACTTTTGCGGAAAAGGGTACATATTTTTTTGCTGGATATACCTAGTACGTTTTGTAAATAAGGTTTTTTAGGTGAAAAATTAAAAGGATTTTGTCATTATATAGTAAAAATAATAATGTCTGTCGATACCTTCGCATCGAATTACCCTCTCCGCATATATAACTAAATTTCGCCCGTTTTGGAAATAGGCAGTTTTGCATTACAGCCCCACAATTCCTGACTCTCATCTTGGCGATTCATTTTTGGAATATGTGCACGTGTGGAGCGTTCGCGTGTGAATCTTCCACGTTTCCTGGTTCATCAACTCCTCACCCTCACCTGAGCGGAAGTTGTTCTCGAGTGGTTCGGGTTGTGTGTTTTAATTGGCAAGCCTGCTTACAAGCAAGATCCTGCTATTATTCGACTGTATCAGAACGATATGTAATGTTTGTTAATCATCTCGCATTGAATATCTCAGGTTTCTCATGTCGCCAATTGTAATTACAATGGCGTGTTTGTTGAGTTGGAACACTTGGAGAACATATCACGCACGCTAGTGCTAAATCGGTTTGACGTTCCAATTCCTAAACCGCGTGACCCCCGTATGTTTTCTCAAATAATACCTACTCTTTTTTTATACGGTTAAAAATCAGCAGCGTTTTTAAACGGCATAATGAAATATTCTTGTATTTTTTTCTTTTTGTAATGCCGTTGAATAACGATTGTTTGAAGAAGCATTATTAAAGTGAACATTTTCTGTAATGCGGGATTGGGATTATGTTGTAGAAGCTAACGATAACCGCCACTAAAATCGATACGAATTTAAAAGTTTTCGCTCTCATTTCCCTCTTTCCGCCGAAACAAGTGTTCATTTCAATATCTGGGTACTTGTTTAGTTGAACATTTCCCGCCCCTGGGCGTGTTTATATAGCGAGTTCCCCAATAGGCGCCCTACTGCCAGCCCAGTAATATTATCCCTTTCTGTAACTACCTAACTACACACTGATCCGCGCTGTGTCGTAACCTTCCTTCTTCCTTGGGCCCTTCCGCCGGATCACTCCAGGCGAGAATGAGCACATCACTAAACAAACCCCTGCAAACAAATTAAATAGACTATCATATTGTGAAAAACATTGAAAACTATCCCTTTGGCATTATTTTATCTGTTTGGTTTCCGTTGAAACTCAAACTATTAACTATTTCATATACCAATTGCTCTGTTTGGGGTTTAGTCGACAGATTTGTATCATTATTTTATCTTTACTCCCTTCATGTACAAACTAACTTATTGAATTGAAACTTCTTCGTTCACCAGTTGTTCTGGATGGGTTTTGTAGATAGGTACTATATTTACATTCTATAACATTTTGACATTAGTTAGTTTCACAAATAATGTATTTATGAAAGGGGGCTAGCTCGGTCAGTGTTATAGCAAGTAGTCCACTTCGGTTTGCAATAATATAAAATAAGCTATTATGTGTACATATGTGTAGTAAACATCACAGCGCCCTTGAGGTGATTCCGTACAAATCATCCATCCATCTAATATCAAAACAGTGCAGGAGTAAGTATTCATTTTATACCTGTATTTGATACCTTGTCTACCATTCCATTTCACAGCTGTAATATTACGCGCGTCCCTGCGCAAGTCTTCCTGTGTTCTTGGTCCTTGAAAACATAAAAAACATAAATTATTTCTTACATTGCTTTGCCACTAAAAAAACACGTTATTTAACACGTACATACTTTGACATTTTCTTTACGTTAAACACCTTCAAATAGATATTCCGATACCGGGCCACTAAAAATAAAATAAGTTGCCGAGTAATGAAAAATATAACACGGGCTATTGATTTTAGTCGAATTGAAAATGACAACACTTAGGTAAACGCGTTAACCTTTTAGCGGTAAGTGACTTTCGTGGATCATCGCGTTCCCATTTCTCGACCCACTGCTCATATCTTTGGAATGAGTTCACAAAAGTCAAGGTTCAATTCACTAAATACTGCCAGATTACACCTAGGGGACCGAGCGCGATACTTATCATTTATAATCCAAGTAACCACTGCGCAATACGAGAATAAATACAGAAGCATTCGGCCTCCCTCGTTTCGGGTAAAGCAGACATTAACATGTACAACGAATTGAAAATGACAACACTTAGGTAAACGCGTTAACCTTTTAGCGGTAAGTGACTTTCGTGGATCATCGCGTTCCCATTTCTCGACCCACTGCTCCACTGCTCATATCTTTGGAATGAGTTCACAAAAGTCAAGGTTCAATTCACTAAATACTGCCAGATTACACCTAGGGGACCGAGCGCGATACTTATCATTTATAATCCAAGTAACCACTGCGCAATACGAGAATAAATACAGAAGCATTCGGCCTCCCTCGTTTCGGGTAAAGCAGACATTAACATGTACAACGAATTGAAAATGACAACACTTAGGTCAACGCGTTAACCTTTTAGCGGTAAGTGACTTTCGTGGATCATCGCGTTCCCATTTCTCGACCCACTGCTCATATCTTTGGAATGAGTTCACAAAAGTCAAGGTTCAATTCACTAAATACTGCCAGATTACACCTAGGGGACCGAGCGCGATACTTATCATTTATAATCCAAGTAACCACTGCGCAATACGAGAATAAATACAGAAGCATTCGGCCTCCCTCGTTTCGGGTAAAGCAGACATTAACATGTACAACGAATTGAAAATGACAACACTTAGGTAAACGCGTTAACCTTTTAGCGGTAAGTGACTTTCGTGGATCATCGCGTT